>JAJIBD010022271.1:30000-250261 GCA_021461705.1 Cryptotis parvus | reverse complement strand
AAAGAATGTCATGGGAATCCTTATAGGAACCGCATTGAATCTGTACAAAGCTCTTGGGAGTATTACCATCTTGACAATGTTAATTCTCCCCATCCATGAGCAGGGAATGTGTTTCCATTTCCTCGTGTCCTCTTTTATTTCTTGAAGCAGTGTCTTGTAGTTCTTTTTGTATAGGTCCTTTACACACTTGGTTAAGCTGATTCCTAGGTATTTGATTTTCTGTGGCACAATTGTGAATGGAATCGATTTCTTAATATCCCTTTCTTCTCTTTCGTTATTTGTGTATGGGAAAGCCACCGACTTTTGGGTATTGATTTTGTGCCCTTCCACTCTACTATACCTATCTATTGTTTCTAAGAGTTTTTGGGTCGAGAGTTTAGGGTTCTCTAGGTATAATATCATGTCATCTGCAAATAATGATAGCTTGATTTCTTCCTTGCCTATCTGGGTGCCCTTAATGTCCTTTTCTTCTCTGATTGCTATGGCGAATACCTCCAGTACTATATTGAATAAAAGAGGTGAGAGAGGGCAACCTTGTCGGTGTTCCTGATCTTAAGGGCAAGGCTTTCAATTTTTCCCCCATTGAGAATGATACTCGCTGTGGGCTTTTGGTAGATGGCTTTGACTATCTTGAGGAAGCTTCCTTCAATACCCATTTTCTGGAGGGTTTTAATCATGAATTGGTGCTGGATCTTGTCAAATGCTTTTTCTGCATCTATCCGATAGGACCATATGGTTTTTATTTTTCTCTTATTGATGTGATGTATTATGTTGATTGATTTGCGAATGTTGAACCATCCTTGCATTCCCGGGATGAATCCTACTTGGTCATGATGTATGATCTTTTGATGAGTCTTTGGATTCTGTTTGCTAGGTATTTTGTTGAAGATCTTAGCATCTGTGTTCATCAAAGAGATTGGTCTGTAATTTTCCTTCTTTGTATTGTCTCTCCCTGCTTTGGGTATCAGGGTGATATGCGCCTCGTAGAAGCTGTTTGGGAGTGTTTATGTTTCTTCTATTTCCTGGAAGAGCTTGGAACAGGACTGGCAGTAGGTCCTCCTTAAAGGTTTGGTAGAATTCGCCAGTGAATCCATCTGGACCTGGACTTTTGTGTTTGGGCAGACTTTTTAATTACTGTTTCAATTTCCCGGATGGTGATAGGTATTGGAGGTATTTAGGTATTGGAGGTCTTCTTGTTTCAATCGTGGGAGGTTATAGGACTTCAGGAATTTATCCATTTCTTCTAGGTTCTCATGTTTTTGTGGCATACAGGTTCTCAAAATAACCTCTGATGATGTTTTTGGATTTCTGTTTTTCTGTTGTGATGTCACCATTTTCATTTCTGATTCTGTTTATTTGGGTTCTCTCTTTCCCTGTCCTTACAAGTCTTGCCAGTGGCTTGTCGATCTTGTTTAATTTTTCAAAAAACCAGCTCTTGGTTTCATTAATATTTTGGATTGAAAAACTAACCTTTTCTTCTCAAGTTTTTGGGAGACCAGAAGTCTGAATTTAAAGTCCAGGTAGGACAATGTATCTCCTAAACTTGTAGAGAAATCCTTCATTATCTCTATCTGATGCATCTTTGGCAACTGGAGAAAGTGTGGTGAGGGGCAGAGTATGGAAATTGTAGTGAGGGGATAAATGGTAGAGGGTAAAGGGCAGAGAGACATAGGAGTTGGTGTTTAGACTGTGATAACATGCTTGTCCCCTCCCCTACACAAACCCCCACCCCCACACACCTCCATCCTTAGTTGTTTAAAATTCGTACCATTAGAAAACAAAAGACCCATTATATTTCTTATCCTTGGGAAATTTTGAATTTGAATTTGTACCACAAAACATGTGTAAAGATCTGATGTGTGTTTACATTAAAAATTACAGTATCAGTTGTTCATAGCAGACAAAGAGTCCTGGAAGTTTCCAAGTGCCTTGATGCTCTTTTCAGAAAGGAGAAGTATAGTCTTGAAGGATAATTAGGCTTCAGTGAGTGAGAAGAGGAACTGGGGAAACAGAGAAAATTTCTGGCACAGTTGTGCCTCTGTGCTAAGTAAAATAGAAAGGTCTCCTTCAGAGAAGAGTTGAAAGGATTTATAAGGAGGTGAGGAAACACCCTGGGGAGAGAATACACTGCAAGTCAAAGACAGGGGTGTTAGAGAGGAGGATGTTTAAAGCAGTGGTGAGGAGGAGAAGTGAGGGGGGGAGGTATGGGTGTGGGAGGGAATTAGGGAAAGAGAAACAATGAGAAAATCCTGTAAGGTTGATCTGATGAAGGACCTTGAATTCCCAGGATTGAAATCTGAATTAATGATGCCCTGCGGGATACAAGGCAAGAGGTTAGACATGGGAGATTTTCTAGGGCAGAATGAGTCACTGTCAAGTCCACAAGTTTGCGTATGCGAACAAAAGGTAGTTTTTCTTTCTACAATGGAAAGCAATGCCTATTTGGAACCACTTCTACCTGTAGCAGACATTTTCTTCCTTTCTGTTTTATTAAGATTTAAGTAACATGATTATTCTAGTAGTAACGCTTATGATGGCATGAGGGCAGCCATTTTCAACATCCAGACTCCACAACTCATCAGAGCACCACCAAAGCAAAAGCTAATCTCTCCCCATTGCACGTGGCAGCTTTGTGGCCATGCACTTCATCAGAAAATGAAGAGAATACCTACTAAGAGCCTACCTACTACCTACTACCGAGAGTATCCCACTCTCATGGCAGAATCTGGCAAGCTACCTGTATCTTATTTGATATGCCAAAACAGCAACAATTATAGACCTCATTCCCATGACCTGAATGAATGGTTTGAGATTCTTTGTGTTCCTGAATCGAGCATATGCCCTTGGGCTACATAGCACGTGACAGGGATGTATGGAAAAGTTACTGGTGCCTGCTCCAGCAAATTGATGAACAACGGTAAGACAAGTGGTACAAGTGATACAGGTAAACACTTATGATTTTGATGTACGAATTACCCAACCTTAACTACAACCCAGGTGTCCAAGAGCCTCCATTGCTGTCGTGGTCATCTCTAGTCTCTTGCACCCCCTCTCTTGCACCCCATCATTTTGTAGTCACAATTATGCAAAGACAAAGGGTAAATAATATGTTTCCTGTTTTCTTTCTCTATATATCAAAGATGAGTGAGATCACCTGATATTTGTTCTTCCTCTGAAAAATTCACTTACATGACATCCCCCTCAATTATATCCAAGCTGCAACATACTGCAATATTTCATCTTTTCTTTTGGCTACATATTCCATAATGTTTTTATCCATTTATGTTTCATTGAATATTTGGGGTGTATCTATATATCCTGGCTATTTTACTAATATATTGAACATAAGAGTGCATATATCTTTTCAAATTAATGTTTTGCTTGGGTAGATGCTAAGAAATGGAACCATGGGTTATGTAAAAGCTTAACTCTTCTTTGACAAGATTCAATCTACAGCAGACACTTTCTTAATGAGCTTTGTGAGTCAATCCTCTTCCTTCCATATTAGTCTAAGTTCTGCAGGACATTCATAGGATATAGTCACACTGTGGATGTATCCAATTAATATTTATCCTGGCGTTTTTTGAGACCCCAAGCATGAATGCATTGGGCTGAGTCTCCCCATCTTCTCTACTGAAGATTCGATTTGGATTTCACTTTATACTACATCTGTGACAATAACCAGAGTACACTGACTTCTGAGAAGCCCTAAGAGAACATCATTCATCTCTGCCAGCACTTTAGGGTTTTGTAATTTTAAACATCAACTCAAGACGGAGGAATATGTTGACACTCTCCAGTTTCCCTAAATGTATGTTTGGTTTCTCTGATTTGCAGGATATTATGGGGAAAGAGAGTTGACAACACATTCCTCAGATCCGCCAATACTTTCCAATACTTAGTTATTTTACCTCTCATCTTTCCTACTCCTTTAATTGGAATCAATATTTTAGAAGCTCAATATTATGAATATGTGAGGATTCATATATCTTTTTTGTTGGGCTCTAAGCAAATAGTTATGGGGTCTGGCACTTTCCCTTACATGGCCCTGGGGGGCAGGCAACAAAGGTGGGCCCTGTTCTCAGGGCAGTGGAGCTTCCAGATGCTCAAGAGTTTACACCCACGTGAAAAACATCTGTGCTTATCCAATGGGAGACTGGCAGGCAAATCATTTACATTTAAGGTGAAGCAGGACATGCCTGATCTTCTGATCACAGGAATATGTAAATCAGGGATTGTTACCATGCAAATGCTAAATAAGAGATTATTATCTGTTGTGCTGTCCCAGGATACTATGTGATTTCTGCTTGTGCCCCACCCTCAAAAATAGTATAAAAGGCTTAAACTGTGCTCAGTAAAACGGGACTGCTTTCCAGGACACTGCGTTGCTGTCTTTCTTTTTTTTAGCCATTTCTGCTATAGTGCAAGGCAGATGTTTTTCCCAAGTCCTTCCCTCTCCTTTCGCAGGGATGAATTCCGGCAAGATCCAGGTCGCCCTCATTCATGCCAGGAGGTCGCTGACCTGGACATATTTTTACACATATGAAATATATTTACTTATATATATGTATCCACCCACATTCATGTATACATGCCATATATTTACAAATATATCACTTGCATTTATGTAATTCATCAGCACTTAATATGAGGTCTAATAGATTCTAAAGGTCTGTGAACTTGGAAAAATAATGCAGCTTTATTTTTACTAGCATCTAATTAGATTGCATCCTTTTAGTGCAAAGCTAATATCCTTCCTTATAAGTGAAAGCAACAAGTCACATTGGTTTTAACGGTACATGTGTGTATTTTCAAATTCTAAACAATAGATATTTTCAAATTACACAGTAGTTATTGCAGATATCTTAAATATTGACACACAACAAAATTATGGTAATCATTGTAATACCATGTTAATGACTAAGTCAATAAAGATATATATGTATTAGTATATCATGTAATTTTAAACTATTTTAGTGATTGGATTTCCACATAATTATCTTCCTCTATGTCTGCATGTATTTTGTCAGTAAACATTTAAAATTCTTTGCAATGGCAAAAGCTGACACATTTCCTCTACAACAGTGTTTCTCAAACTTTTTCAACCTTGACCTCCTTCAGACCTTATATCCTCCCTGTGGATCCCCTGTCCTACCTACTGATCCTTTAGTCTTGTTCAATGGCCACCATGTATATTATATAGGATATTCTTGAACTGAATCCGCCCAGGTATGCTGATCAAGAGACAGACATGAGGCAGAGCTGCTACTGGCTCTCACTGTGCCCAGCCACTCATGAGGTGCCCGGGAGGGATGGCAGGTTCTAGCCCTGGCCCACCACCCCAGCAGAGCCTCACAACAAGTCAGATGACCCCTCCACTCCATGAGGACCTCCATTTTCCACATCCGACTTCCTCCCTCGTCAGAACTCCACCCAGCAGACCAGCCTATCACAGCCCGGCTCGTGCAGCCGCTTGTGGCTGCGCCGGTTCATCAATAAATGCTGGATTTTGAGATGACTACAATAGTATGCTACCCACAGGGCAGAGCCTGGCAAGCTACCCGTGTCGTATTTTAATACCAGATACCAGTAACAATTATAGACCTCATTCCCATGACCTGATGGAATGGTTTGAGGCTCTTTATGTTCCTGGAGCAAGCAGGTTCCCTTGGGCTCCATTTTCATGAGACAGGTCATATGGAGATGTTACTGGTGCCTGCTCGAGCAAATCAAAGATAAACGGGAAGACAGTGATACAGTGACAGTGATTCTTGAACTATTCTGTTGACTCACAGGGAGGCCATATGTCCCCCTGCTGAGAAATACCACTCCCTAGACAATATTAGAGCAATACCATACCATACTCTTGAGTTATCTGATTCCATCTATAGTAGTTTTCACCTTTTGATTGCCTTTGAGTTATCTTACAACTCCAAGTCAAGGAATCTGAGAGCCAGAGAAATAGTTGTAATCTGAAGATGTGAACTTTGTCCTATAGCCTTGGAATTGATTCCTGCCTCTTCCTTGCCCAGTGTCTCTAATTCTGGCATGCTTTACATGTATGCACACATACATTCCAGCATTTTCAGTTGTTTATAAATGTTTAATTTTTTTTAAATCCCCTATGAAGAGTGTTGTGATTTATGATCACAACCTATTTATGATTTTTTTGTTTTTTATGATTCCCCCTATTATTGTTTGAGTCTAATAAACACTTTAAAATGTGTTCAGTGCATAGCTGTTTGAGTCATAGCTTTATTTGTGGTTCATGAACAAAAAAGGCATTTCTCTGAAACAAGCATAACTGCAACAGTAACAGGATCCAGACGACAAAAAAGAGATTAAGAAACCCAACATATGGGACCAGAGCTATTACAGCAGGTAGGGCATTTGCCTTCTCTATAGCCCACCTAGTTACGGTCCCCAGAATCCCATATGGTCTCCCCTGTACCATCAGGAGTGATTCCTGAGTCCAGAGCCAGGAGTAACACCTAAGTATCTCTGGGTGTGACCCAAAGAGACAGAAAACAAAGAAAACAACCTGAAACGCAATTGTAACCCTTAATCCTTGGGTAGTTTTACAGGCCAAGGCTTGGATACCCAAAAGTGTTTTCATTCCTTCTGCAGAGCAATTCCTTTGTTGAAAGGACGCACATCAAGCGCTCTAGCTGTTCCTTGAAAGAGGTGCGTGTTTACCAGAAAGAGAAGTGCAGGTAGAGAAAGAAAGCAAGAGCAACTCTGCGATTTCACAATCATCCAACCTCCTCAAATAAGGCCTTGTCACTTTCACCCGACTGAGGCAAGAGAAATATTTAAAGCTTTGCCTGAGGCCATTCTAGAACCCAGGAACCCCACTCCCTCCATGCTGTGGGACCTTCCAGGGGGTCACTATCTACTCTTCATTGAAGAAAGAGCAAAGGAAAGGCTGCTTTTCTTTGAGCAGGTGGTTATTTAGTCTGAACAGGCAGTTGGCTTTTTATTGTAGCTGTCCTTTTTTCTCAGTAGGGCCACGGCAGAGAGGTGTCAAGCTGGTTCCCTATTGTACACATCAATGTAGCTATGTTGTTGCTGGTGTATTTTTTTTTTTTTTATCTCAAGTCTGGGCCTCCTGGTAATAGACTGAACATGAGTTTCTGCTTGCCTTCTTTCCTCTGTGGATGTCATCAACATAATCAGGTAGCAGGTGGGCACAGGCGATTAACAGGGAGAAGGGAGGAGGACAAGAGGGTCTCTACTCTAGGTGGGGTGGAGGGCTGTTAATTTGACCCTGAAGCTCGGTTGCAGTCTCTTCCAGCAAGGCTGCCACTGCAGTTATCAGTGGAAACAGCCTTTCTCAAGCCTCTCAGACTCATTTCTAGTCTGGGCATGCTTGAGAAACCATTACCATATTTATAGAGCTACCTGGCCCCACGGCACACGCATGAGAGGGTTAGAAAGACCTATCTATTTTTCCAGCTGTGCGCTATCCTTGGTGGCAGAGCTGGCGGGGAATAAGGGAGGGCCCCAATCCCAGCATTAGAAGGACAGAAGAGGATTAGCTGCAGAGGTCGGCTGAAGAGAAAATACATGCTGGCCTTTTGCTGGCCTCTTGCAACTGGTTGAACAGGGCCAGTGTGGCTAGCCTTGGAGCGATGTATCTACTCTTACAAAAGAAGTGTGATACACCACTGGTTAGGGAGAGAATTGCAGGGAAGCTAGTAAGGGTCTCCTCTCCTCCCTTAACTCAGTTTCCTCAACAAAAATGCAGAATTGCCACTAGGCAGGGGAGAAGCAGTGCAAAGAAGACAGACCATAATCTTAAAAATCAAAGGGATTGTATTCATTGGATAATTTTGGGGGAGAGGGGTATCTTGCTTCTCATTTTAGTCACATGCACAACGGAGAGAATAATGGAGTGTTGGGAGAATTTAATTAGAGACATAGTGGAATCTGTCTTTATAAATGTTCGTTTTCTAGGATCATTCCATTTGGTCTCACACTGAACTTGTGACTTTATTGTAAGGGTGAGTAATCCTGAATAAATTATTCCCTCCTTATTGCCTTACCTAATTGGTTCATTTCTTTCTCTCATGCTCACACACAATGTTTTGGTTCTGATCAACTGGCATATCTTACCCTACTCTCCTAATCTGTACAAGTTTATAGTGCCTGAAACCAAAAGAGTGATTCTGAAATACAGGATGTTATTCCCCAAAAAGGACATTGTGACATTTATGATTGTGCCTCCTGGAAATCTATAACCCCATGCCCAACTATATCTGAAATCCAGTTGCTAATTATATCAATTGTCAGCATCGTCTACCCAGAGATTTTGGTCCAGTTAAAAGACTATGATATTAGTAGTAGCTGGAGAAGATATTTTACTTAATGTTCTCTCTGGCTAATGAAAACAGATAGCAGGCGTCTTGAAGCAAACTCGTAATTCTATAAGAACTCCAAAACTGAGCCATAAAACTGTAGACTCATCAGATTGGAAGCATTACTGAGTGCTGTCAATAGCCTCTGCTTTCTCTTTCTTTTTAAAGAAAACAGATTTCAGAAGGGAATGTTTAAACAGTTGATTAAAGATATTGGAGAAGCTAGTATTTAGCTAAAGAAAGCTCAATACACTCTTCAAAAAGTAAAGGAAACACGATGTCTGGAGTGGAAAATGCATCCGAAAAGGGGAAAGTGAAGAAAAAAGGCAAAGAGATGGAGGCGAAGATAGTCAGGAGCTGATGCCGGGGAAGAGGATGGAGAGGATGTAATAATGACTGATGGGAAATTAACCAACAACTTCCCACCCACAAAATATTCACTTAACAAACCAAGGGGTGAGATAATTTAGGGGATTTGACAGTGCAAGGGTTAAGGCACTTGTCTTAAATATGGCTAACCTCAGTTTGATATTCTGCACTGCGTGCATATAGGTCCTTTAGCATGCATTAAAGAGTGATTTGTGAGCACATATTCATGAGTAAATCTTGATCATAGTGGGCAGAACCAAAAAAACAGGTGTTTAGACATTTAGGAAGTATTTCTATACAGTACTCAAATGACCACCTCTTTCTCCTCAAAACAATAAAATCTATATTTCTTATTATCCTCTATGATTCAGGTGTATATGTAGGTATGAGAACTATACAATAACAGGAGCTTTCACTCTGGTCATGTTATAGGTGCATATAGACAGATTAGCTGAAACTTCATCTTTGGCAGTATATCCTAGGTAGATTCTGGGGTACCTACAAGAAAAAGAACCAGAGAATCAGCCATTTCAAAGGCAGCTGAGAGTTCTTTGTCTATTATTCACAGAAATTGTATTTCTGCTACATTACATTTCTGCTGCATTACAAGATGCCCTTGTTTAACTCTATAGCTGGACAGGTAAATAGAGATGATATTAAAAAGCTACTTTAGCTCTGGAACTCAAATTCAGACAAGTTCCCATCTCTCAGCTGCCAAGTAGGAGATGAAGCAGGGGAATATAGGATTCAAGAGACCCTAAAATTGACATAAATTTACCACCTTCCACCTCAATAACATATACATGCAGCTGTAATACTTTATCCATTCAAATACATTCCCCCAACCCCACCCCATAGTCTCTATTCATATTCTCTTTCCCCCCAGGAAAAGATGTCCCAGATACAAAGGCCACTGAACTTGACTTCTTTGTGTAACCACAGAACCAGTTTATTATTACAAACTAGTGAGTTCCTCTATAGATGATACCCATTTTATCCCCATATGCCTTATAGCTTCAGCATAACTTCATAGTTTTGAGTTGATAGGTCATAGTGCATACAGGTGATGTGTCCCTTCAGATTAGTCTTTTCAACCAGGGCCTCATAAACAATTCCCTCCCCCATGGATCCCCAAAATAATCCAAGGAGGCTATAGATAAAAAAAAATTGCATAAATGGGGGGCACGGTATAAGAGTACAGAGGCAGCAAGTAGGTTGGAGGTTCCATGGGAAGGAAACAAGGTCATAATGATATGATAGTTCAAAAAAGTTGATAAAAACTGTTTTAGATGCTTATCACCCCTGAAGGAAAAATCTACTCATGTCTTGGTATTTACATATTTTGTAACTAGTTTATTATGAATAATGAAGTGTATTTGATGAAGACATATTTGTCTAAAATAACTTCAGAATAAGTAATGAAGGGGATCATAATATGTCTCCCCAAATAAGTCTCCTTTGACAAAATAATTATTTTAGGTCGATTATTTTTTAAGCAATAGCTGTCATAGGAGAAGCTCAGAAAAATGGAGAAAATATGTTTTTAAAACGTTTTTTGGAAGCAGCCGGATGAGGCTCACCCACCACACTAGCCACCACCTTCGCTGTCCAGACTCTGGGAAACTGCCTCATGATCAGATTAACAGAGCAAAACCATTTTGAGCCCAGGTTGCGTGGCCGCTTGCCGGTCCATTACAATAGTGGAAACAGTAATGTCCTTTAATGCACTGCATACCACGATGTGCAGGAAAGTTTGGCCGGAGGGAGAGATAAAGAGGAGAGAAATGACATACAGAACCCGCCAAGTAGGTGAGGTGTGGGAGGGGGAGGGAGATGGGGACATTGGTGATGGGAGATGGGTTTGGGTGGAGGGATGGGTGTTGGGACACTGTAGAACCAAAACTCTACATGAGCATCTTTCAATTGTATGTCTAAAATGGTGTAATAAAATTTGGGGGGAAAAAATAATAAAATAAAATAAAATGAAAAAAAAGTTTTTTTATATTTATAATGGAAACCTCCATTGTGAATGTTATCACTCCATTTCCAACAAAAGATAACCAAATCACTCATAATCAAAGGAGTAGTTATGCAAATATTAATATTTGTATAACTACTTTTATGCAAAAGGTTTTCTATGCTTTTCCTGGTCACCACCCACAACTGACCCCCTTCATTCAACATTGTTCTTTTTTTTTATTTCTATCCCATTTATTTCTGAAGACAGTGCTTAAATGGCACCTTAAAGGATTTGGGGTATGAGATGGTTACCAAGTACTATACTTCTTTTGTTTTCTGCTATTCTCTGTTTTTTATTACATGGGATTTCATCAAAAACTTATAAATGGAGAAGGAAAACAATACTTTTTCTCCTCTATAGTAGCAAACGAAGCAAAAAACCTTTAACATACATCTGGCAGTTAGGAGTGGGGTGTGACAACTGAACATATTGAATGTTATTCTGAACAAATTCTTTAAACATTGTTCAAAATCCAGAAAATTCTGGCATTGATGATGTCATTTTTGTATGTCCCCTAAACCTCCCATAAAAATACAGCTAAAATATCAAACCAAAACAAACACACCCTGTATTTTTTCTTTAAATGAGTTGTCAAGGAGTCTTCCAAACCTCGAATTATGAAAGCTGTGGATGATACACCGTCACTTAGAGATGTATAAAATTCTCAGAATCCGTGAGGACCGAAACAAAGGCCTTAAAATCAAGGCAAGCTGCATAGTCTCACCTGACTGTCCATAGAAAGCAGAGGAAGAATTTGGGAGTAGTAACCTTATTTTGCTGGGTTTTGTACATAAGATACAAAGGTGAAAAAAATAAAAAAATCAAAGTCAAAATTAATTTAAAAACTAATAATAAGAATTGAAAATGACAAGCATGAAAGATGAAATTGAGATGTAGCTCATTGGTAGAGTACTGGCTCTGCATGCCCTGAGTATGATCCTAGCACTTACTAAATAATAAGAATTTATGAAGAAGAGAACCAGTGCAATTGGACATAATAATAGGAGAACAGTATAAACTAAATTTCTGAAATTAACAATATACATTTGAAATCAAATACAGAAAAGGAACACTATGTACTCAAGATAATTTCCCATCCTGAAACATTCTAAAAACAATTCAGTGTTTCCAGGTACAGTACGAAGTTGATTACCAAAGAAAGAAATCCCAGACATCATAAGAATTCTTGACAGTCACACTTTTATATTATGAAACAAGGAGTAATGTGTTTAAAATGGTCAAGGAAAGAAAATATGAACCATATATTATAAATCCAGCTGCACTTACTTCCAGGTGGAAAGGCTGCAGACACACTGCCCTCAACAAGTAAGAACTCAGAAAATACTGTTCCCAGTAGCCTTTCCGGAGTAAACAACCAGAGAATGAAATGAAGGAAGATACATTGAATCCTGGTGTTGTGCATTAAATATACATCAACC
This sequence comes from Cryptotis parvus, assembly GCA_021461705.1. Classification (NCBI taxonomy): domain Eukaryota; kingdom Metazoa; phylum Chordata; class Mammalia; order Eulipotyphla; family Soricidae; genus Cryptotis; species Cryptotis parvus. The sequence goes on along the minus strand of JAJIBD010022271.1, from coordinate 238,076 downwards.
TGCAGAGCAAAGTAGAAATAATGGTTATGAGGGATGAAGTATAGGCTCTACCAACTATCTTCTCTGAAACTTTAAAAACAGAGTTATGTATTAAAGAAAGGGTCAAAAGACAGGAAAGGAATTAATGTGCACACCTTGTGTGCAGCAGACCCAGGTTCAGTCCTTGGTGCCACGTGGTGCCCCCTGTATTGCAAAGCACAACTCTGGAGGCCCCAGCGCACTGCTTGATGGTCTTGCTAATACATGATACCATAGGACTGAACGAGTGTCATTGAGTTTTTGCATTGAGACAAGTTGGCTGAGAATTGCAAGAAGGAAACTTCAGGTCTTCCACTTGCTTGGAAGATTCCAAAAAGTAGATAAGTAAATTACTTTTTTTCAATAAAAGAGAGGAGCAAATGGAAAGGAAATTAAGCTTATTATTATTTTAACTAGTAATAAATAATAAAATAACTCAAATAAATTATTATGTCTAAAGTAGGAAACATTAGTAAATTTCACTATTCATAGTGGTAAACAAATAGTCTATTGCCAAATAAGGTTCTCAAGGTCTTATATAAAAGCATTTGCACAAAGGGAGGCAGTTTTAACAAAACTACAGACTTTTCTAAATACATCCCCAGCCCCTTCTAGAAAAATCTTAAAAAATAAGAGCTACAGAGATAATATATGGAGTTAAGACACTTGCCTTTCAAACATGCCATACAAACCATGCGTTAAATCCTGGTTTGATCCGGGATTCATGTGTTATCTGCAGTGTACTACCAGGAATGATTCCTGAGCACAGAGCCAGGAATAATCACTGAGCACTGCCAAGCATAAGGAAGGAAGGAAGGAAGGAAGGAAGGAAGGAAGGAAGGAAGGAAGGAAGGAAGGAAGGAAGGAAGGAAGGAAGGAAGGAAGGAAGGAAGGAAGGAAGGAAGGAAGGAAGGAAGGAAGGAAGGAAGGAAGGAAGGAAGGAAGGAAGGAAGGAAGGAAGGAAAGGAAGGAAGGAAGGAAGGAAGGAAGGAAGGAAGGAAGGAAGGAAGGAAGGAAGGAAGGAAGGAAGGATTGCAAAAAACATTAACACTGAAAATTGAAAAATATAGCACTAACTGGGTGTCTCTATCTCAAGCATTCAGGGAGACAAATATAGATAAATTTTTCATTTTTTCTACCACATCAACGAATACAGGAGAAAACATTTATGTATTTTTTTCTAACTGAAGAAGAATATTTTGACAAAATTCTACACATGCTGAATCACTCAATCCATTAGCATACTTTCTTTTCTATGACAATATTTGCACTCAGATCTTAATCTGACAAAGTAAATAATATTCCCATTTCACTTGTACAAAAAATTAGAATTTGAAAGACAAAAATATTTTTCAGGTATATAGGTGTTTAATGTTTGGGAGGAGTGAAATTAGAATGGTTTGATTCTAAATACTACTAATATCTATACTTACATTACTTCTGCATCTTCAAAATCCCATAATTAAAGCTTAGATTTTATTTCTTTCCTTCCTTCTACCTTCCTTCCTTCCTTCCGTCCTTCCTTCCTTCCTCCCTTCCTCTTTGGTTTCTTCTCTCCTCTTCCTCCTTTCCCTCACCTCCCCTTCCTTTCCTTCCCATCCTATTTCCTAATTTCTTCCCTTTCCCCTCCCTTTTCCTTCCTTCCTTCTCTCCTTCATTCCATCCTTCCTCCCCCTTCCTCCCTCCCTACATAATCCTTGTTTTCTTCTTTTGTCCCTACTCCATTGCCTCTCATTTTTCAGAATTCCTCTCACATTTTATTAGTATTCCTCAAGAGACCTGTATTCAATATCTGTTCATTCCAGTGTGTGAATTTTGGCTATTCCATTTTGTAGCATCTTATATTTCTTTCAGGCTATGAACTCATTGAAGAGTCTCACACTCTCACACCACACATGCTCCTCCTCAACATGTCAGTCAGTTCAAAGGAGTGTTTGTGCACAGCTTGCTGATTGTTTTGCAATCAAGAGCTGCAATGTTAAGATTGACTCCAGGAGTTCAAAATTAGCACAGATACTTATCATCTGCATAGCAATATAATCATTGTCCCCTTATGTATTGATTATACTTCTGTAACCTCAGATATCCCCTTCAAGACTCCCTACTGCTTACATTCTAGAGGAATTCCATGGTTTGAATAAGGATGATTTCTAGAGGAATCCCATGATTTGAATAAGAAAGATTTCTGATCATTTACAATAGTAGTGAGGTGTAGCATAGAAGGGGGTTACACCTTTTTCTGTCTCAGGAACTCCAAACATTTTGCTTTTTGTCTCATACTATTTTTGTTTTCAATGAATAATTCAGGCATACTCACAGAATTAGGAACCACAAATAACACCCACCACAATGATAAAGAATTTGTGAAGATTTTGAGCAGTCAACAGGAGAAACCACATAATCCAGTAATCCTATGCACAAATTTCAGCCATTTTCTTCATTTTTCCTCTTCCTTTTTCTTTATGTTTTCTCCTCCTTTCATTTATATACTGAGAACTTCAAGTCATCTCCTTGTATAGCAAAAAAACAGAATCAACTTCCCTCTTATATGTTTATGTTAACCATAGAATATCAACATCAAAATTTTTCTTATTTATCTCCAAAAAGAAACATTCCTTCTTTTGTGACTTCTATTAAGGTTATAGAAATTCTGTAATTATTGTGACCATACAAAGGTATACAATACAAAGCATAAATAAGCAAAGTAACAATCAGATACAAGGTGTTGGAGGATCGCTCTCCTGTGAGGGACTTTAAGAGACACAGGAAGGTAGCAAAAATAGGTCAAAGGCAATACAACAGAACAAAGCCACAAAACTGAGTTTGGATGGTAGCTTGAAAGGGAGGGACTTTGATGTTCTAGGGAGGGAAGTGAGTTCAACCGGTGATGGAATTATGTGGTGTTAGAGTCATGTGCACAGAAACCATTCCTAACAGCATTACACATAACAGTACCTCAATCAATAAAATGGTCCAAATATTAAAAAATCTGTTGGAGAAGCTATAGAGATGGTTTGAAAGGCTGGTGGGTATGCTCTGCAAGTAAGAGGTTCAGTCCTTGGAACACTATTGTCACCTGAGTGCTGGAGGGAATGATCCTATCTAGAAAGCTGGTAACAACGTTGTGAGCACTTCCATGTGCGTCTCAAGTCCCCCCACCTCCCAAATCGCTGGTAACGTGTTATGAAAACAGCAAAGCAGTTTCTCAAAAAAGCTAACTATGATTACATTATAGCCCAGAAATTCCATTCCTTAGCATATTTCCAAACAAAATGAAAACATGTCCACATAAAAACTTTCTTGCGCATAATGTTTACAACCACATTATCATAATAAGTCAAAATGTGGAAACAACTCCAATTCTCAACAACAGAGGAAAGGATTTTTTTAAAATATGGTATACCCATACAATGAAATATCATTAAGCATTAAAAAAATCCCAAAGTTTTATATACATGCTTGAATATGGATGGTTCTTGAGAACACTAGGCTAAGTGAAAGAAATTAGACGAAAAATTTACTTTTTTATGACTTCTTTCATATTATATATCCATAAGAAGCAAATTCATGAAAATAGAAAGCTTCTTAGAGGTTCTTAGCATTGGGAGGAGAGAATTATAGAGGATGATGGATGAGCGGATATGGAATCTTTTGTGTACAGTGAAAACATTTTTAAGTCAGATATATACCTTATTGTACAACCAAAAATTACACAGACTTATATCCTTTAAAAAGGTAGCTGGCATGATGTGTGAATTTAATCTCATCAATGATTTGGGGAGCAGGAGTAGAAAGAAAGGAAGAGCTAAGATTTATGGGAGCCGTGGCTCAGGTGGACCATGGCGTATGAGGAGGAGGGTCCTACTGGCAGCTGGAGGAGCAGTAACTGCCAGAGAGGTGATATACTGTGAACATGAGAACTGGTAGGTTTAGGTGATTTCCTCTAGACCTCCAGCTCACTCATTCCATTAGGCTGTCCTTGCAGTGGCAACAAAGTTAGTTATCAGCTCTGAGGCCTAGGACTCCTGTTCTGCAGAGGTGATGGCTTCCTTCTTCTTCTGCTTAGCTTTTCTAGCACAGATTTGGCCCTGCATCCTGAAAGGCCATCTGTTTTGGCACCTATAAATGGTCAACTTTATCAGGAACACATCATCCAAAATTACCTGAAAGGTTCCATCTACCAGGCTAGTCACGTGTAGAAACCAGTGTCTTCTGCGTAATCAATGCCCAGTGTCCCATTATACAAGAATGTGAATTTACTATGCCTTCTACAACAGCTAGAGCCAGATTAAGTTTGCCAAAGGAACCAGATATTTTGGGAGCCATATCTCCTGTTCAATCCACTGACACCTAATTCAACTCTAACCAACATTACTAGTGAGATATACATTAAGGAGAGAAAAAGAGATTGATTAGATGAAGATGGACTGGAGGGGTGTATGGGTAGTGATGAGCTCTACCAGGTAAGCAGGAGAAATGACTTCTTGAACATCTTACAATTTAGAAACCAAGGAAAACGTGAACTATTTAAGATCACACAAAAGAGTAACAGAAAGCTTCAACCTTTGTTTTATGAGTATCTTACAAGAAAATGGTTCTCTTCCAAATGAAAAGAATTAACAACACCTATAATCAATTCACACATACCTCTGGCTATGTTAGTCAGAGGTCTGACTATGTTATCATCAGCATGGTAAATTGGGCACTGCATACCATCTAAGTGAAAAATCACTTAGGTGATTCTATCAAGTGCTTGATTAAAGTCCCCTTTAATCAAATTGCCATGGGCCACAGTTCCTATGATTTTTAGTGCCACCTTCTTCCTGCCCTCACCCCAAAAATCACTGTGAAATTTCATGATTGGCTTTTTTATGAGTCATTTTCACTCTCTGTCTCCACTGGAAATTCAAGTCATTAGCTAAATCCAATTGAATCTTCAGGAACTGAAATATTCCCACATTGACCTCCAGGAGGCCACAGAGTCCCAGAAAACACTGTCCAGGAGCTTCAATGTCAGCAATTTTTTCTTCCCTTTAAAGGCCAGCAATTAAAAGAAGTAGAAAAAAAAAATAAAACTCCTTATTGGAGAATTCATTTCTGTAGCAAGAAAACCCATGGTCAGAATGTCCATACAGAATCAGAAAGCCTCACGACCCAGTGCAATGTCACAAGTCATATTTCAATGCCCTTGAAAAAAACTCCTGCATGGAAGAAAAAGAGGGATACTTCACTGATGCAGAGGGCTGGAGCTGCTGGGAGCAAATCCAGCTCTGCAAAAGCAAGGAACCCATAGGAATTCTTCAACACGGGGCTTTGTGGTTATGGAGTGAGCAGCCCTCCTAGTTGAGTCCTGGAAGTATTGTTGGAGAGAATGGGCTCTCAGCTTTTAAAGAACATATGAAGAGTCATTTCATCCTGAGTGTAAAATATTAGAATTCCTTTAAGAAAATTTCCAGAATGGTACTAATCTTCTCTGTGGTATGATTGGCTGGAAGACAAATCAATCAACATTCCCACTATGCATTTATTCTTCTTCCAAATCAGTTTATTTTGGCCATCACATAGATTTATCGGCCCCTTTCTCAGGAATTTCATAAGTACTCATGTTCCTGGAAATTTCCTCGATGCAGGGTCCTATTAAAGGCACCAATATATGATAAATAATGTTCTTTCAGGTTAAGTGTCCCAGTACACTGATGCCCAGAGCCTCTTCATATTACCTGGAATTGCCTCCTGTAGGACATTTCTTAGATAGGAGAACAGTTTGAATGTGGCAGTTCATCTGACCATGTATTCTATACTGGCTGGTATAAATATTCTCACATGCAACCACAATAATAATGGGACTAGTTAGAACTTACGGGTATATCTGCCTGATCACATTGGATCACCACGTAATTAGACCAGAGAGAAATGCTATTTGCCTCCAAGCAATAAAGCATGGCTCTCTGATAACTCAACTGATATACAGAACAACCATGAAATAAAGACCAGACTTTTGTGAAGGCTTGAAGAAATATTTAAGTGGCTATAAAATATTCTTTGGTACAGATGCATGCCTTTGTATTCTGAGATACAGTTCATCTAGAAGCCACTCCTCCCCTCAGCCCTGCAAGATCACTTCCAAGGCAGATCTTAGCAGGGCAACATTAACATCTCAAAGGGCCTAGGTGAGGTCCTGGGAGAAATTACCTGAGGGAATTTGACCCTAATGGTTTTACATTGAAGTGGGAGGTGTAGGTTTCAGGGATATAAAACTAGCCTGCTTCTTCTCTCTCTCCTCTTTTCCCCCTTTCTGCTGGCACCTCTTCACTGTCTCCTCTCTGCAGGGCCTTAACACATGGTGGCAGCCATCTTGGCCTACACGTGGCCTCAGCCCAGCTGTGAACCCTAAGTTAAGGGTTTTTCCTATTGCTGATTTGTATGCCAAACTTCGCCGGATTCTTGCATCTTCCCTCTGGCCGCCGGCTGCCGATCCCTTGGGACAGAGGGATCCCTGACCCTGCTTCCAGATTGTGTGTGTGTGTGGGGGGCTTCAGCATTTACCCACAGTTAAGCAAATGATAGTATTTGTCCTCCCATAAACTGTTATTTGTCCTCCCAGAAACTGTTCTTAACAGATTCCCTCAATGCTTTCATCTCCAAAGAGAGAAATACAAAATATAACGAGTCCAACATTTCAGTGAATACATGGAAAAACTATTCAGTGAATAATCAGTGCTTAGTGGGTAGATTTAGGGAGTCAGGATACCTGGGATTCCTGATACCTTCTCCCACATCACCAGAGACAGTATAATTACGTGAACAGATTCAGTTTTGTGAGAACTAGAAAAGAAAAGGAAGAGCAGCAAGAAAAATGCCAGTTAGAAATAACATTTCTTGGTACCAACGGAGGAAATGGAGTGTCATTGAGACTTGCTGAAAATTAGTCTGGAGTGGTAGGTTGGGGTCAGACTGTGAAAAATATTGAATGGCTTATGAAGAAATTTGACCTTGGTCTGGTATCGTATGTATTTTCACTAAAGATTTGCTAGCAAGGGAGAGCCATGATGAAATCAGCATTTGACAAGAAGAAAGAAAAAAGAATGCTTCTGAAGCGAAGGACAGATTTTCTTTTACAAAGACCAAGGTCTGAGACATCAATTAGGAGGCTCCAACCAGATAAGGGATAATTAGGACCCAACCTAGGACAGGGCTAGTCTAAGAGAGAGTGTTGATATATTTGGGAATGAGAATCTGTGGAATTTGGACACTCAGCCACTGACAGGAGTTCCAGGTTATAACTAAATGTCTCTCTCAGATGATCAGTTTCGTTTTTTTCCCCAGAGCATATTAAGGAAGAAGTAGGGTACACAGCCTAAGAACACACTCTTGGCATCAAATAGTCTTATTTGATCCCTGGAGCTGACATTTCTTAGATACAGTAAATCCCCCTTATATGTGGGGAAGCATAAGATCCCCTGTGGATGCAAGGAACCATGGATAGTACCAACTCCTACATATACTTTTATGTATGTGTTTTATTCCTGTAGAAACACATATTATTGGCAAAGTTAAAATTTGTAAATTAGTCACTATAAAAGATGAATAAAAGCATCCAATAATAAATATTTTATTATAACAATATACTTTCATAAAAGGGCTGTAAATGTGGTCTCTCAAACTTTCTTGTTTCCTATAATATTTTAGAACTGAGGTTGACTTTGAATAATGAAAATTATGGAAAACAAAACCATGGATAATGGGGAGGGTATTATTTTATACAAAATTAGTTCTGTCTTCTCTCTGAGTTCCAATTTCTTCATTCTTCAAGTGAAAACGACATAATAGGCACATCACAGGATTACTCTGAGGAGTGAATGAGAAAATTCATAAAGAAATTTAGCAAAGTAATGAGTACATGGGAACATAATCAATCAACATTATATACAATTATTCATTTTTTGTATCATGTGTAGAGGATATAAAGTAAGATGTCATTGAAGGTGCCTTTCCTTGAAACCAAATTAGACAAACTCTGGTAGGTTTGGGGCTTTTGTACTTTTCTCTTTATTTTCGTAACTTAAGAAATATTTCAGTTGCATTCGTAGAATAATCATATGGGGGAAGGGGTTCAAAGTCTGGAATGTATGCTTTGCATGAAAGAGCCCCTGGATTGAATTCCTGGCATTGCATAGTCCCTGTGCACCACCAGGAATGATTTCTCAGAACTATTACAAGAATATTCCTCCTAAATGCCACTACATGTCAACCCTTTATCCCCAAAGTAATCATTATATCTACTTTGAACATCATACAGCTTGTTTTCCCCTTGGTTTCTATTTTTTATCTTTGCCTGGGTTTTGTGCTCTTGTAAGACTTGATTCCTTCATGAGAAGCAGGGTTGGAAATATTTTTTAGTCAGGCACTGTCGACTCACCTTTTTCAACAAAAATGGATGGATCATTTTTGTTGGACTATCACTTAGGATTTTCCATGAAAGCATTCAATTAGACTCCTTTGGCCTGGTACTTACCCCTGGGATACATAACTACAGCCAGGGGCTGGGTAATGGGAGTAAATCTTCATTGTAACTCTATGATGAAGTGAAGAAGAAGAACTGCAAAAATAATTATTCTATTTTGGAAAATGTCAGGTTTTCCTAGCTAATTTTATCATATGATATAAGAGATTGCCTCTGCCATTGTGGGCACACGTCGGTTGTCTGTTTTATTTTTTATTGCTTATAGGAATTAGAAGAAGTAGAGTCCACTCCTTCCCCCCCACCCCTTGCCTTCTTAAAGTGCTCCTACGATAGTGCAGTATCTCACACAACAACTTCTATACTTGGGCATAGGGTTCTGTGCTGGTTGGGGCAAGCTGTTTTGCCTGGGCCTGTTGCCCTGCTACTTGAGATTCTGGGCAGAGCTGCGAATGAACACATTTCAAATGCTATCAATATTTTATGAATTTCCATCCACTTATTTTAATGGGCAACTGTAAAAGCATTTAACCATAGTACACCCCATCTCTCAGTTACTGCATTATTCCAATAGAGCTGTTTTATTAGAGTCAACCACTGGGTAGTTGAGACTTTATCCCCCTCCAACTCAGTTCCCACATGGCACATTCAGTCCATCTGCACATAGGTAGGCTAGCTATCATATTGTTTCCAACTTATAAATATTTATCAAGAAAAATCAACCAATGGGGACATGGTCTTTGTATTAACACACGTGTGCTCAAATGTATAGACATACACACACTCACACATATACTCAACTTCATTAAGAAAAACTTCAACTCCTATTCTCACTTGATTGGACTTGAGCTTTAAAGGGAATTCTTTTTTGGTTTTGTGGACTCCTGGTATTCACTTCAAGAACATTTACTCTCTTGTTTTCTGCAGAAAAATTCTCATGGAAGTATCTCATTGGAATCTGAATATCTGAAATTAATGGTTCAGCATCTATGCATCCACGATATGCAAGGCAAGAGCATGACTTCTCTACCTAAATGACAAAGAATGTTCTCTCTCTTTTAAGATAAGATATCTAGCACTTCTGAATTAGAATTTACACTTTTCATCTGTACCTGACAAAATGGTACAGATGAAAACTGTCAACACTATCTCCCCAGAAAATCCTACTCCACTCTCCAATTCTATCAGCAACTTCCAGGGTTTCACTTCATCCTCATACATACTTTTAGGGAACCTCCTTACTGTGTGAGGGTCATTCTGTGAGCTTCCAACATTACTGTCCACTTTCTCCATGGTACAGGATTTCTCTCACTCGCTTATAATTTTCTTCCTACTTCTGGCTGACAAATTCTTTCTAACGGGATAACAAAAGTTAGCACAACTCATGCAGATTCTTGGCAACTGAGATCATCCAAATTTATCCTCAAAGGGCTTTCAATCACTCCTTTCTCTGTCCATCTAGTTCAACCACTGTTCTGCTTCACACAGACAGGGGTCTGACCATTATTTATGCAATAACTCATGTACTCCTTACATCAGCTTATTGAAGAAGACTATTGCAGGAAACTAGTACAGTATCCCCAACTGGTAAGGAGCAAATCAAGGTTTTTATTCTTTTAGTCATATGCTGAAGACTGTATTTGCTCACAGTCTATTGCTGTATTTCCAATCCTATGGTACACTTTCCAACAAAACTGGCCTCCACTTAAATTCCTGCCATGCTCATTTTAAAATTTCTGCCCTGCAGATAGTGCTCCCTTTCCATGGAATTCTCTTCTGCCTTCCTGACATACCTTGCTTGTCTTTTAGGGAGATCTTTCTCAGTGTCTTCTCTGAATTTGCACCCAAGATAACCAACCTTACACTGCAACTTACTTCCCCTTCACCCGCCCCATTCCACCGAAGGTTTCTTGGTGCAGGAACTGTGCCTTTTTTTAACTTGAAATCTGGTACCAAAAATAGTTTTCAACCTCTACTGGAAAACTAAAAGTTATTTATTGAATTTTTTTTATATTTCTGAAATTTGAAGTCCTAGTATTATCACATTTGACATAATTTCTACATAACTTGAAAGTTTAAATCTCCATCTTTTATTTAATGTTATATAACCAAGATGCCCAAGCAAACAAAATATCCACTAGATAAGAGTAAAGATCTTGTATTTTTGTATGAATTCCTTAAGGACCAGGTGTGTGACTCTTTAAATTCCAGAGTTAGATTAGTGCATTTCTAGTATGTTTGGGGTAAGGGTATGGTGTCTCGATGCTAGTTTTCTGTAACTCTTGGAAGAATAAAAGAAGAAATTACTTAGTAGAAAAATAGCAAAAATATGTGGAACAAAATACCGACCTGATGGCAAAATTTCTTGATTCATGTAGTTCTATCTAAATGTCAAGCATATTTGATGAGAGATAGTATAAACAAGGTCATAAACTTAATATTTCTTAGATCATTGAATATAAATAGTAGCATCTGCAGATTCTGAGTTCACTTATCCATAAAAGATAGAGAGGAATGTGTGATAATTCATTCTGTAGGATGGGATCTACAGTGGAGACTAAGCAAGAGATTCAGATGAGCATTAAGTACATTTCACTGCCTTTCAGTGAAATACAACCCAATGCATAGAACATCATTTTCTGCTATCTAGATTATAATTTTTCTAAAGTGTGTATAAAGAGAATATTCCCCAGGGTAAAGTTCTAGAATTGGAACAGACTATTTATCCTCCTATTATATAAAGGATCTGCTTTAAAGTTCTAGGAGTAGAAAATGCCAGAATCATGGCATCAAGTTATCGTAAGGACAGTACCATGTGTCACTGCTAGAGAAACCAGGTTAAAACATTAAGTGTCACATATAAAAATGTCTGAAAACAGCCAGTGTTGACAGGGTTGTGATGTGAAAAGGAACCTTCAGCCACTCTTAATGGGAATGTCATTTTGTTCAGTCTTTATGGAAAACAACATGGAAATCAATTTAAAAAATAGGGAATAAAAATAGGGAATAGAAACTGCCATATTATGAAGATATATCATTCTTGGCATTTATCATCTAAACACAAAAATATTAATTTAGAAGAATATGTACATGCTAATGCACATTACTATGTTCATCTTCAAACTGAGTACAATAGCCAAGACACAGAAACAACCCAAATGCCCAACTATGGAAGAATGAATGAAAATTTCATGGTATATATATACAGTGGAATACAATGCAGCTCTTAAAAAGAACAAAATCCTGCCATTTGCAACAACATGGATGGAACTAGAAGATATAACACAGAGTGAAGTAAACTGGAAGGAAAGAGATAGATATCTCTCATCTGTGGGAATTTAAGATACATGTCAAGAATGATACACGGACAGAATGATATCTCTCTGTGGGAATTCAAGATACATGTCAAGGTAACGACAAAGGTCCAAAGGCAACACAGTGAGAGAACTGATTCACACGATTCAATCGGGAAGGAGGGGAGGTTGAAAGGGAGAGGCATTGGGGTTGTGGAGGGAGGGAGATGGGTACACTGGTCATGGGTGTGGTGTTGAAATTACGTGCAAGACAAACCATTATTAACAATACTCTAAACCACACAATCTCGATCAATAGAAATAAAACATTCAGGGTCAAAGCCAGAAGATGTAGACTTGGTGATAGGCAAGTGTTGAAAAGAGGGAGGTTTTAGGTATTTAGTATGATCAGAGGAAAAAGCGCTGTGTTTACTTTCAGGCTAGTGATAAATAAAAGTCTCACAGAATATAGCAGCAAAACCTTGAACTACAACATTAATTAGCACGTGGGGACTATATGCTGTGTCCTTGGCCACGACTCATCCATTTCTCATTGGCTCCAATTCTCAGTATGTCAGTGGTTTGAGTGGGCACTTCTGGGTGGAACTTCCAAACTTACTTCCATTTCTGATTTTCCTAAAATTTCCTCATCCTTAGCATGAGTGAACATCCTTTCTGACAAAGAAAGCGAAATCAGCTGCCAAGCTCCATCAGGCGCCTGTGTTCTTTGCCTCCCCACTTCCAGCAAACCTTTATCCGAAGCAGACAGAAAACATTTTCAGCCTTGTGACAGCCTTCTGTCACTCTGACTCCCATGTCTCACTTCTGACATGATAACGGAGGTTGGGAGACAGACAGTGTTTGTGTGGTGCCAGCGTCTTTGTAGTGGAAATACCAGGCTGTGAACAGAGCGGCAGGTTATGACTAGGAGATATGGGAAATGGGGCCTTTTCTCCTCTGTCCATCTCCTGCCCTGCTAGGAGGTTGATATAATATCGACATCCCTCTAATTCTAGCAGAATCCTGTCCACGGTTGAAGCAGGCACCAGCGACATAACTCCACCCCCCAGGCCCGATTTTTGTTTCTAGTAAAAACTTACTCAGCCCAATCTGACACATGTGTTTACTGAGATGGTACTTTTGTGCCCTGAAAATGTGTTTGCTGTCAAACAATGACAATGCCCAAGAGCAAGAAAAATAAGTGGAAAGAAGAAAATGGTAGACAATAACAGCTGCAGTTCATCATATGTATGTGTCTTGTTATATGTAAATCTACATTTAATAAGTTCAATAACATCGTGCATAAGGTATTAATATTATAAAGGAAGACATTAAGGCTCAGAGAGGGAGACTGCTCACTACATTTACACTAGAGAGAATGCTGCATCTAGAACTTTGATTTTAGTCCCGAATCCAGTGCTTCTACTGGTAGCTTTTACCTCCTCTTTTCTTCATTGAGTCCTAAACAGTAGGCTAAACATTTATATGTGTATGTGCCTATGTGGCTTGCTGTGATATAAATACCTATAATAAGACAATGTAAATAAGAAATTGGAACCTATTAGAAGAAACAAACAGCATTCATTGGTTTAACAGTAAGACAGAACTGACAGGCTGTGGAGGAGGACTTGCGTTTGAATTCTTCCATTGCCTTCTACTTGGATGACATCATTAACCACTCTGGATTTTAACATCCCCATATGTAATGTGAAATAATATCCGTGTTGTGGAATTAGGGAGCGGGTTGAAAAATAAAATGTATGCAAATCCTACATAATGAACTAGTGGTGATTTATAATTTATACCATCATCTTTTTTTAATGATTTATTTTAAACACCGTGATTTGCAAAGTACAAACTTTGTCACAATACAGTTGCTGGAAAGATTCATCATTCAGCACCAATCTCACCACCAGTGAGCCCCCACCACCACCAGAGGTCTGCATTTCCCACCCACCCTCCATCCCCTCCCGATGCCTCACTTAGCCAGCATCAATTATGTTGATCCTTACAGCTCATATAAGGGAACAGTAATGATAAAGTCATGCCTTTTTTTTTCTAAGCTGATGTGTGGGAGTCTGACCAGCTTTTGTTCTTGGATTCACTTTCTGGGTTTCCAGAACACAGTGGTTCTACTGACAAACCTCAGGCATACTATCTCTACAGCTACTGACATTTACTTCACATTTATCTCAACGTCTATTTAGCTCCTCCTATTTGTAACTGAACAATCCATTCTGTATTGGTTGTTGGAGCTAATTTTCTAAATATGGTGGATGAACATGGTGTTAGACAAAAGTCAACGGAGATCCTCACATCTCCATTGTGCCATTTGAGTGCACTGTGTAGGAAATTACAGAGGTGGTCCCCCAGACCACACCTCGTGCCCACTCACTTCATTTCTAGAAAATATGATGGAATTCCAGTTATATGAATACACTAGTGAATATACTAGTGAATATACTAGTATATTCATCTAATGATGGTACCTGGGACCCCACCCCCATGTATGGTCCCAGTTCTGGTCACAGTTCTGGGCTGGCCCACCAGACCTTGCCGGAAGGTATTGAGTTGGAGGGTTCCCAAGCTTCAGCTTCCCAGGAAACCTGGTGGATTGGATCACTGAGTCGTGCATACTTGGGCTTGAACTCGCTATTCTGTTGGGTGTGGCTCTGCCGAGCTGTGGAGTCGGACCTTGAAAGTGGCTGCTGTTGTGATGCATGAGGTTTTCTGGCCTCTGTGGGTCTGACTGAGAGGCAGGGAAACCTGGCCCTGCCCCGCTTCCAGGACCCCCTCATCAGCCTAGTACAGGCTGAGCAGGCAGCAGCTCAGCCCTGTGACTCTTAATGTTTCCCAGCCAGTCGTAGTATATACCAACATCTTTTGATGCAGTTTTGTATAGTAACAATAATAGCATGAATCCTTTTGCAAGTGATCAAAATGGAGGTTTTAGTGATTGGCAAAATGAAATCAGTTAAGGGAACTGTGATACTTAATCTCACTTTATCTGATCTCAGCAACAACCTCTAAGCAGACTAGTCCTGGTCTGAAGACCACTAAGAGCTGGAGGAGATCATCTTTAACCAAACCAGCTGCTTATTTTCCAAGAAGGCCTGTGGCAACAGCCTTTGTCATCCTGTTTGTTGATGATTGGAACATTTAATGACATTTAGTCTGTGCTTTAGAAAATACCTCTATTTCCAAACAATTGAATATATAAACTGATATTTATTGAAAGAAAGCAGGGCATCCATTTTGGTATTCATGGCTGTTTCTATAACTTATGCCTCAGAGTAAAGTGTGTTCAATTTCCAATTTTTTTTTCTGAAAGCAGTAGATTAATACCAATTAACAGGTCGAGATAGGAGTTGAGACCTAAGCCTGTTCATGGAACGAGTTGTGATTTCATGTCATCTGACACATGCATAATTACACACACCAGGAAGCATCCACCAATGTGAATGAACATCACAATAAATGTGTGCTTAATTACAAGTCACCATGCATATATGCTTAATTACACATCCTGCTACCTGCAGGATTAATTACATGTCGTGTTACATGCACACAATCAGAAGAGGTGACATTTGATGACATTAAAAGAGCTAGGAGAACATAAAGGAGCAATTTTTAAACAGTTGCATAATGTGTGCTTTTTTTTTACTCTCCACAGAAGGCATCAGACATTAATTTCTACTCAATCAATCAAGAAGCACTTATTGAACAAGTCCTGTCAATTTTACTTTTAAAGTGCCTCTTGCTTCCATCCTTTCCTTTCGATTTTCATGATCACTGATGTCATCCTCTCACCTGACAGTGAAAGGTAAGGGGAAGGTCACTGCCTTAAAATCTTTTCTCTTTCTAACCCTCTCTGGTACCCTGGCACCGGACATTGTCTTCTCTGGATTTTTACAGGGGTCCCTAACTGCTCTCCCTAGTTAACTAGATATTTGGGGAGGGAATGTCATCCTGTTCATGTTGAGGCTAATCTCCGGCTTTAAACCACTTCATCACTTGGCATTCCCAGCTATAAAACCGGCATTCTGTGCTAAACACCCTTTTGCTCTGTCCCTGCAATCGCATCACACTCTTGATCTTTAAGCTCTCCCTAAGTTTCAGCAACGCTTTTATCATCTTTCCTGATTCTTCCTACTGGAACAGCACTTCATGCACATTGACCTTTCTGCCTCCCTTTCTACTGATCTAATTAAATCTTACATAACCCCAGGTCCCAGCTTATATATTCCTTTCTGAAGAAAGCTTTCCTGGGTGCCCTAGGCCAGGTGAGGTGTTATCATTAACCACAAATTTTTTCCTTCCTAAGCAATGATCACTTTAGAGCAATGGCTTCTCAACTTTGTTCTCACTGTGGTCCCCTTCTGACCTTTTCTTTTTCTCTGCCCCAATCTGGATGGTTGGTCTTGTGCTGCGGATCACCAACCCCCTCTCTGTGGCACCCCCACATACACTCTGGTGACTTACTACAGTAAAGCTCATCTGATAATCCGATTGGCACCTCCGATCTCTGGCCCCATAGGGTAAGTTAAAAAAGAATTTGAGGGTGGGGTGTAGTGACATGTCCAGGTTGCAAGATAGCCCAGACAATTCTGAACAAGGGGATAATCAGACCATCCCCTTGTTCAAATTATTGAACACAATTTCTGCTCCTCAGAATGGCTTTCTGGATCAGACAGTGTGCCACTGTTTTTGTGAACAGGTACAGGTCTGGAGAGATAGTACAGTGAATAGGACATTTGCCCTAAATGGAATCACCTGAATTTGATCCTCCCCGCCCAAATGGTCCTCTGAGTTGACATCAGAGGTGGACTCCTGAGTGCAATCACTTGATCACTTGATCACTTGATCAATTGAATCCCATTATTCATTGATTTGATCGAGTGGGTGCCAGTAACATTTCCATTGGACCCTATCATGTGCCAATGTAGCCCAATGGCATCTGGTTGATTCAGGAATATGAAGAGCCTCAAACCGTTCCTTCAGGGTCTTGACAAGGAAGTCTGGCCATCTTGTAGGTGGGCGGACATGTGATCTTTGACATCCCGTGGGATCCAGTTGGTAATGGCTCTAGTCCAGCGGTTATCTCCAAATCACATTACGTGTCCAGCCCATCTGATTTTCAATGCCTTGGCAAATGAGACAGCGCCCCTGATTCTGGAATAGCAATGGAGGTCGGAACTCCGATTCCTTCTCTCACTTGAGTGAGGCTTGATATTCCAAGCATAGCTCTCTCGATTCCTCTCTGGGTGACACGAATAGCATTCTCATACTTCTTTCATAGGGCCCAGGTCTCTGAGGCGTATGTTAACGCAGGGAGAATGGTGGAATCAAAGAGATGTGCCTGGAGCCAGAGGTTCTTTGTCCTTTTAACTATTTCTTCGATGCCTTTGAAGGCATTCCATGCCGCTCTCTTCCTCCTGCGCAGCTCAGGTTTTAGGTCGTTCATCATGTTGATTTCTCAACCTAGGTACACATAACTGCTGCATTCAGAGATGTTTGTTCCATTGAGAGTGAATGGGGCCTCTGGAACTAGTCCATTTTTCATAAACATAGTTTTCTTTAGATTCAGCTGTAGATCTATCTTTCCACATTCTTGGTAGAAGTCAGCCAGCATTTGTGCAGCTTGGCTAATGTTTGGTGTTATTAGAACGATGTCATCAGCGAAGAGGTGGTGTAGTTGCCAACCATCTATCTTCACTCCCATTCCTTCCCATTCTAATTGTCGCATGATGTTCTCGAGGGTGGCGCAGAAGAGTTTTGGTGAAATGGTATCACCCTGTCGAACCCCTCTTTTGATATCAATGATCACTTCTTTGTAGAATGGTGAGATCCCATTCTCACCATTCTACAAAGTGAATCCGTAATACAGCTCACAAAGGATCTTGATGTATTGGGTTTGAACACCCTGTTTGGCTAGGGCTTTGATGTCTGCTTCAGTCTCCACAGAATCAAAGGCTTTCTGTAAATCAATGAACGTGAGACAGAGTGGCATCTTGTACTCCCTACAAACCTCAATGAGCCTGGTTACTGTGTGGATATGGTCGATTGTGCTGAATCCTTTCCGAATCCTGCTTGCTCGCATGGTTGTCCTTTATCTTGTGTTCTGCCAATCCTGTTCAGGATGCCTCGTGTAAACAGCTTGTAGATGACGGACAACAGGCAGATGGGGTGATAGTTGCCGATGTCGTGAATGTCTCCCTTCTTGAACAGTAGAACTGTTCTGCTGGTTTTCCATTGGGAGGGCACCTTGCCTTTGGACAGGTAGTGTGTGAAGAGCTGAGCTAGTGTATTGATGAGTACCAACGGCAGATTCTTCAGGTGTTCGGGTCTGATTTTGTCTGGGCCTGCTGCTGTTCCCTTCTTTTACTGACGAGATGGCATGTCGGATTTCAGAAGGGAGAATGTTGGAAATGACATATCCATCCTGTGGAATTTGGCCTGTCTTCAGAAACTCTCGAGCTCATTCGCCAACATGGCAAGGAGCGAGCCTCAGGAGACCAAATGCTAATGTCCAAGCTTGCTAAATGGTGCAGAGAAGCGATAAAAGAAGACCTCAAAGACAGAGGAGCAGAAATACTGGAAGATGCAGCAGAAGCCAGGAAAAGCATTCACACCGCCCACCTGTCCTTCGCCAACTATAAGACCAAGATGACTGCCCTCCGACTCCCTGATGGATCTATCACATCTTCCACATCTTCCAGAAAGGCAATGGAGAAATTATCCATGACTTCTACTCAAATCTCTTTGATAGCCACATCCAACTGCCCTGAGTGCAATAAGGAGAAAATCCTGACTCTACAGAGTATGGGAAAAAAGACACTTTAAAAAGAGCAGGCACAGAAAGAGCAAGGGCTGTGGTATTTACATAACTGTGGCCCCAGGTTGATACACAATCAGCCAGTGCCTTTACAATGTAGTGTTCAAGTCTTGGTAATTTTTCACCAGGGCTCACATTTTCTGCCATTATTGTAAATTAAACTAGAATTGTTTTACTCAGGAGAGTATCCTGACCTTGGTGTAGTTAAGAGGATGATTTCCTACACCCTATTTTTGCTGTTTTTTACCTGAAGCCCCCATAAAATATCCTTAGAGCTCACATGGAAAAGCATCTGACCCTCCCCCATCAAGGAATGCTAACTTTACTTTGGTTGCTTCCCTGTCTAGGTCACCTTAAATTCCACAAGGACAATGATTGGTATATGATTTTCTCATGTGGCTTCAGATTTTACATAGTCTTGGCACATAGGATGCTTTAAGTAAGGATATCAAATTTAATTTTAAAAATAGCCAAAGTGGAGTTAAAGTTGAATTTCCAATAAACAACTTTGTTTAATTGTGGGGGAGGAGTTTGGGCCACATATAACTGTCATCGGGATTTATTCCTGACTCTCCATTCAACAGTCACTCCTGGTAGTGCTCAAAGGGCCATATGCAATGCCAGGACTGAGCCCCTGTCACCTATGTGCAAGGTCAGTGTCCCACCTGCTGTACTAACTCTACAACCCCAAGCAACAGTTTTAAAATAGCTTAAGCATGTCCCACAGGAACATACTTATACTAAAAAATTATTTGAACTTATTTGAAATTCAAACCTAACTGGTCATACTATATTTTAATCTGACAATGGTACTTCTAAGCACTTAATATTTGATGGTTGATTAAATAGATGAGTGAGTGAATTTATTAATGGTTAAATGAAGATGTGAAGATCCTGGGTCTACTTTGGCTCTGGTTTCTGGTTTTCTATAACCAATTGCCTTGCTTTTCTCACATTTTCTCAATATATAATGAAGTTCATACGAAGTAGACGTATCGCTTAGGCCACTCTAAATGCAGTGTGGAAGAATTGGAGGCCATGGCAAGAGTAAAATATAGTATTATTTGCCTCAGGTCCCTGCAGGTTAGTTCTTTGTTTCTAGAACTTTATGACAGGCTTTATGAATTTATGACTATTTCATTCTCCTGAAGAGGATTCTTCAGATTTCTTACTTTTCCTATGGCCACAGAAAATTAAAACTCCTTCCTTTTTTTGTCTTCTAAGTCTTCTATAATTTGGTACTGTCACATTTTAGATCTAATGTACAGGGTAAGGGCTGATATTTAATATTAATGTTCAAGAAAATAAAAATCAATACAAAAATCCATGACGAACAAAATTTCCAGAGTTTAAGATAAAAACAGCATCAGTATTACTGATATTTTGCCCCTTGACCCCAGGCTCCAATGTGGCTTGATATAGCACTTAGTAATAACACTTTTGATAGTTTGTCCATGATGAATTTGTTAACATTAATTATTTAAAAGTATTTTGTGGGCTGGAGAGATCCTACAGGGGTTAGGCATGACTTAGCTTTAATGTTCAGCACCACGTGGCCTCCCAAGCATCCCTTGGTGCATTGCTAGGGTTGCTCTGGTGGTCCCTGATCCTGTAGGGCCTGAGTAGTACCACATTCTCAGGCCCTTCCCCTGAAACATTAGTCTGATTTGCAGAGCAGCACTGCACAGAGCCCTAGAGGCTTCTACGTGCTGCCTGGTGCAGGCCTGGCAGTCCCCTGCTTCCGGTCTCAGGCTTAATACTGAACCTCTGGGCCAGTTTCACAGGAAGGGGACCTTGGGAGTGGTTGGACAAGTTGAAGTAGTTCTTGGATATTAAGAGCTTTCTGGGAGTCTCCCACCACTAGTAAACTTTTGAGCATGTATTGGTATGGTGTGATTTATCTCATTTACTGAATATTTTGCATTACTAAAACTGTGGGAGCATCCATATTTCTACTTTCCCAACAGAGTTGAGTCAGTCAAAATCAAGCAGAGTACTCAAAAATTTTTAAGTGAAAAAGGGGGCAGATTTTGCTCTGAGTTCTCCAGGGAGAGAATCTGCTTGTTAGGGTCTGGAAAACTGGAGATTTTTGCCTCTAGCATAGAGCCAAGGAGGAAAGTACTAGAACAGACCTTGTGTGTGCTAACATGGTGAAGCAGTGTGAAGAGACACCAGCATAGCACTGAACATGGACAAACTAGATTTGCTTGGAAAGAACTTCCTCTCCTTTCTTTTCCCTTCCTGGTTGCTCTTGGCGGTCTCTGTCTCTTCAGATCTGTGAGTCTTGTTGGAACGGAGCAGGGAGGAGGGAACATGGAGGGCGGGCTGGTTAGCTTCAGTGACTAAGAGTCTGACAACATGGATATTCCTTGATTATTTTGTGGACCTTCTGGACATTTTCCAAACCCCTTCATAAATTAGTTCCCTGGAGATCCATGCATGAAATAGTATGCTCATTGTTCAACCCTGCATATAGGTTCCCAAAGGTAGACTAACAAATTCCCATTCTGAAATGGTCTGGAAAGGGACCCTGTTATTGACATTCTCTGGTGGTGTTTGTATTTCAAAAAGCAACACACTCATGTTTCATCATTTCAATTAAACCTCATCTAAGCCTCCTATGAAATAGAAATATCAATATTGTAGAGTCCTCTGGAGGATTCAAATTTGGCTTTCTGCCCAAAACCACCAAGGGCTTGTTGCTATGAATAAACCCCGTGGTGTATCTGGGCTTTGAGAGATAAGTTGCTCTCAAATATTGAGCCTGAACTATAGAATTTAGACTCTATTGTTGCTTGTCACCAGTTACATACTCAGGGTCAAGTTCTTCAGCCTTTTTGAACTTGACTGACCTTTTTCCTTTCAAGGGAAAATAATGTTCTTTGTTGTGATAGAATGAAGGAGTAAGTGGCTAGCAAGTGCTTAAAACTTAGTTTAATAAATGTCAACTCTCTCCTTCCTGCAATGTAATGGAGGGGGAAAGAGAAAAGAATGTGCCAAGAAATAAAAGCTGTTTTGTCAACCAGTAAACAAAAATGTACACAATCATATGCCAAGATGTGCTGATTCAATGAATAATTATGGAGTAATTTTATATTTGTGTATACATCGTGCCAAAATTCAACAGGGGAGTGGGTTTTCATGAGGTGAAGTCATTCAAGCTAATGGGTCTACCGTGTAGGAAAATGTTCCTATGTTTGCATCTTGGGAGTGATTTTACCTATATTCTTAAGAGTGATACTTTCCCTTCAGTTATTGCTTCAGATAATTTCAGAGATGAGTGAAGTAAGGCACACCTATGTTAGTTTAAGACAGTTCTTATTTCAGCCTTGAATTTAGAACACAAGAAGTGTTTTACATTCATCTCTCTCTTACTACTCATAGGTTTGAGGTAATATCTTACTGTGATTTTGATTGAATTTTTCTAATAATAAGTGTTAAAATTTTTATAAATGTGGCAGACCAACAATTCCATGTCTGTTATCATTATAATATTGATTTAAAAAGTGTTTATCTATTTGCTAAGCCGTGTTCTAATTTTATTTTGCCATATTTTTCTTAACAGTATAAGTGGGACTCTTTTAACATGGTGGCCTTCTTTTGCAACTTGTGGCCTATATTTAATTAAAAGAAATGCCATGGAATAAATGAATTTTATTGCAATATGTACTCAATAGATTAAGTAGAGCTAAATCATCTTTTATTTTGTTAGAAACATGTTAGTCCATAATAAATTAAAATTGTTCAGACTCCCACTGACCCGTATGATTGCAAAACATTTATTGATATATCCAAAGTCCCTAAAAAAGTTCTTTGATCCAGAACTTTCCAATATTCTCACAACTTTTTAAACTTTATATTAATTCTTTAGATTTTCTTTTAAAATGTTTAATTTTGACTTTACATCTTTCGAATATGAAAGAGATGTTTTCTCTCTTTCCCTTCTCCATTATTCTGCCATTAGTTGGCATGTTCTCAGTGATGCAAATTCATTTTTACACCAGCAAAAGTAAAATTGAATAAGGAAGGCCATCTGATATGTTGTAAATCAAACAAAACCACAATGAATTTTAAATTTGAGTATAAATTAAGGACACAGAATGATGTGTAGGAACGAGCAATCAGCTAAAATCAGGCTATTTGGAGTATAGTTTGGGCTCAAACATAGACTCACCACATGACCTTGGAAATATCTCCAGGCTCATGTTCTCAATTTAGTAAAATCTGGTATAGTTCTAACTTAATCCCTGATTAATTTCAGTTAGGTTAATTTCCATTGGTTAATCAGTAACTAACTTGTAAGCCTACCAAGAATTAGAAAGCATTTTGAAGTTTTTAAAGATTGAGTTACATATTAAAATAGATTAACTTTCCCTCATTAGAAATGTATTATAATGAAGGATACTACATGTAACAGGTCTCAATTTTAGCAAAATTCTTCATTTAAGTTTCTTCTTGGGCTTTTCTGGGAAAATTTTAAAAATGTGCCCTAAACCTAGGCCTCCTAAACATTTTCCCCTTCTTGAATTACATGACACAACATAGGCAAAAGCATCAAAAATTTGATTTTGAATTAATTTTTAAGCATTACAGCTCATAAATATTCACTTTGGTAGAATTTTGTGTTATGAAATGACCATATATGGGGTCACAATTCATAGTTTAAGAAGTCTTTTGTCTAAATCAGTGAAAACTAGAAATAAAACATATGCTAAATCTCCTGAAATAAAATGAAATAAACTGAAATATCTAAGAGTTATATCTGCCTACGTATAACTGTATTCTGTTCTCAAATGTTCTTATTGAGATAATCCTGACTGGTATCTAGGGATTATAATGACTTCCATTTTATTTTAAAGATAATCTTGATTTGGAAACCACAGGACTAAGTTATAATGAGACAGAATAGTTAATAAATAAATTACTGGAGTGAATTAAGAGGAAAATTTGGAGGTTTCCATTCTTAATTTGGCTTATGATTTGAATGAAGATAGAGAAGATATGTTGATCAGAGGTAGAGTGTGTCGGATACATCGTTGACAAAATAAGGACTTAAAATTGAAATGATAATACTAGCCTAGAACCAAGGATTGAAGGTAGGCAAACGGATATACATGATAACCTCTAATGTATGTATTGCAAGCCACAATGTATAATAGAAGAGATAGACAGACAGACAGACAGACAGACGGACAGATGGACGGATGGACAGACAGACAGAGAGACAACAGACAGACACAGACAGATAGACAGATAGTCAGACAGACAGACAGATAGACAGACAGAGAGACAGATAGACAGATAGACAGGTAGACAGGTAGACAGACAGACAGACAGACAGATAGATGATAGATAGATGATAGATAGATAGATAGATAGATAGATAGATAGATAGATAGATAGATAGATGATAGATAGGTAGGTAGATAGATAGAGAGAGATAGATAGATAGATAGACAGAGATAGAGAGATAGATAGATACATAGATACATAGATACATAGATACATAGATACATAGATGATAGATAGATGATAGATAGATAGATAGATAGATAGATAGATAGATAGATAGATAGATAGATAGATAGATAGATAGATAGATAGATAGATAGATAGATAGATAGATAGATAGATAGATAGATAGATAGATAGATAGATAGATAGATAGATAGATAGATAGATAGATAGATAGATAGATAGATAGATAGATAGATAGATAGATAGATAGATAGATAGATAGATAGATAGATAGATAGATAGATAGAAGACAGAGAATGAAAGAGAGAGGCTGCCATAGAGGCAGACTGGAAGAGAGGGAGGGAATTGGAGGCATTGGTGGTGGGCAAAGGGCACTGGTGGAAGGAGGGGTGCTGGAACACTGTATGACTGAAACCCAAACATGAACACCTTTGTAATTGTATATTTCACGGTGGTATAATAAAAAAAAAATTAAATTTTTTTTCTTAACGAATAAAATAGCAGGGAAAAGAGCCAAAATTAAGTTGGAGGAATGCAGAAACCCTTGCATTTTATCTGTATTTTTAGTTAAATATGTGCTGTCAGTTGGGGTGTACACAACCTGTGAGCATCTAGTGTAGACAATTCTTGAGGTTCCAGAGGAAGAGAGTTATAACATCCTTCTGGGGAAAAAAAGTGATTTTTCATAAAAAAAACCCACTTTCTATAGTAGTTTTATTTAAATTATTTGAGGAACCTTTAAATAAATTATTTATGCCACTAGTGGCTATACCCACCAATATTGTGTTTCCACCAAAAGTGTTTGAATTTGTGCTTCTCAATTATATAGGGTTCTAACTAATTTTGATTTTGAGGCTAATTTTCTTGATTATTCTCAATCCCCTGTGAGTAATTTGAGCACTTATTCCTAAGAATTGAAATCAGGGGAAGGGGGTTGTAGATTGAAATCAGGATCTTGCAATGACATCAGTACTCTGGTTTTCACTACAGAACTATTCATAATACTAAAAATATGGAAATAATCTAAATAAACACTTTAGCATCTGGTCATATCAACAAAATATGTGTATTATACGTTTATATGTATATATGCCTCTCCCAGGGACCATTATTATGTTTTTAGACAGTTCTTTGTACAGTGACAATGAACACGATCCTTGAATGCATTAAGTAAAGCTAAGCTAGTGACTTCACTTCTGTGAGAAATCAAAGCTACTAAGTTGATAGGACCAGAGTAGAATGGTAATTGCTAAGGACTAAGGAGAGAAAGAAACAGGAAGTTGCTAATAAATGGGCAAAAAACATTGTAATGAAGCAAGACAAGTCAGTTCTAACAAATTGTTCTGCAACATTTGATTTATATTCAAAATTAAACATAAACATTTGTTAAGAGAGTAGCTAGCATTAAATGTTCTTATCCTGATAAAATACTTGTATAGCACATAAAATTTTGCAAGCATGATAAAAATGGCAGCAAGTCATCTCAGACAGAAGCAGAATATAATGGTGTTTACAAGTCTGAAACCCCAGATTCTGAAATATGTGGAGGGTGGGGACGCATACCTAGTGCTCAGGGGCTATTTTCGGTTTAGGAGTGAGCCCTGGCAATGCTTGGGAGAACATATATGGTGCCAAAGAGTAGAGTAGGCAGGACGTAAGGCAAGAAAGAGCCTTAGCTCTTATACTCTTTCTGGTGCCAGATTCAAAAATCTTATTTTTAACTAAAATTGTGCCCTGGATGCAAAGCCTGACTTTTATTAGAGACAGTCATTGGTTAGGGGAAAATTATTTAACAATTTCAAGTCTTAGCTTCTTCATCTACAGCATGAAGATGGTGCTGTCCTCATCAGGATAATGTGAAGAGCTGAAACATTCGTCATATTGCCCAGGACACAGAGACACTCTAAATGGTACCTATTATTGGAAGCTCATTACAGAGTGTCCAGAGTAAAGGAAACCAGACCAGCTGTGCTCTGAACATTGGGTGAACCATGTTCAATATGGAGAACCACACTTTAGGAGACCTACAGGAACACATTCAAAGGTGAACCCACTGTGGCCCACTGAAGCAGCAGGGTGAATCATTATGAGCTACGATAGAATACACCAGAAGGAATTGAATAGGGAAGAAAAGCCAGAAGATAGAGATAAAACTAGTAAAGGCAAATTCAAGATAGTTCTTTCCCTTTTATTTATTTGCATTTTAAAGCTTTTTAAATTTCAATGAAAACTTATTTAATCAAAGAACTGTGATTTACAGTTACTGATAGTTTTAGGCATGCAATATTCTAGCATCAACCCTCCCACCACTGTCAACTTCCCTCCACCAGTGTTCCCTTGTTCCTGGCCCTACACTCTCCTCTCCCCTCCCCTGCAGCTGGACAGCACATTATAATGTTTGATGCTTGTCCTTTGGGTGCCATGCCCTCAGTGCTGTTGAGTTAATGCAGTGGACGTACAGCTTTACCGCTCTCCTGAGTATCAGTATATCCAAGGTCCCTACTCCTGTTTCCTCATTATGCCCCTTTATTATCTTCCTTCCCTCATCTGTTGCTTCCCTCTTCTACCCTTCTCTGCCTGAACTGATTGGCTTGTTAAAAAATTATAGGGAACATACTGTGACTGATGCAGCCAGTGGGATTCACTGATGCAGCAAGTGGGATCACAAAGTCAGGTTCACTGCCATGATGCTCATCAAGGTGGTGCTCAGGGAGCATCTGGACCCCATAGGGGGGTGATGGGGAGCATGTGGTATCAGAGAAAGAACACAGGGTCCTCCCTATAATAAGCATGTGCTCCACCACTTGAATTGTCTCCTAACTTTTTTGCTTTGTTTTGTATTGTTTTACACTACAAGGCAGAACTTCACTTGGGGATGTGCAAAGAGATCTGGAGAGTACTTAGATGGCCCCACCTATGATTAGAGAGTGTGGGTTTCTGGGCTAGCAGTGGTCCCTTATCCCTTACTGTGTCTTGGCCCCATGGTGAGGGTCCCTGAAGATGTTTAGACTAAGGACCTATGACCTTCTTTATGGTAGGTTCCGTGATAGGGGCCGGGATGGGGGAGGGAGAGGGATAGTGGTATCCCAGCAGCTTCTGAGTTCCTTATGTGCAAGGCTTGTGTATTTAGAGCTGAGGGTCAAGGGATGCCCAACAGTTTGCTGCTCTAAAAATGGAAAGTGATTTGTGTTCTCATCTAGTTTAATGCATTTGTCTTTTCTCCCAGGGCATCAGCCAAGTGCCTACATATTGGGCCCATCCTTCTTTCCTGAACTACAGAATTAGGGGGTGCGTTTGACTAATGAACCTCTTCAGAAAAACATACTTCCCTAAATTAGATTCTAATTGTGTTGAAAAGCTGGAATTGCTTGTAACCTGGTAATGTTACAGGAAGTTGCATCCACCTGAATGATTTGAGAGCCAACAGACTGGTTGGGGGCTGGACTGTGGGTTCTTAGGCCACTCCCACTTCCCACATTCAACCTTTCTTCAAGGACATGAGTGTAAACCTTAGAGAGCTCTGGCTTATCCAAAGCAGACACTGGTAGAACTTGAATATCTGGAATGACCTTGCAATCATGCGGGATTCTAAAAACATTAGAACTAGATTCTTTTTTTTAAATTTTTTTTATTTTATTTTTTTTTCTTGGCTCACTTTTTTTTTTAATATTTTATTACACCACCATGTGATATACAATAACAAAGATGTTCATGTTTGGGTTTCAGTCATACAGTGTTCCAGCACCCATCCCTCCACCAGTGCCCATCTCCCACCACCAATGTCCCCACTTCCCTCCCCCCTCTCCCAGCCTGCCTCTATGGCAAGTTCTTTATCTCTTCTCTCTCTTTCTTTCTCTCTTCTCTTACACATTGTGGATTGCAATACATACATTTAGAGATTATCATGTATATCTTTTCTCCTATATTCAATGCTCAGTTCTAGACTGGCATTATCACTTTTGACAAATATTAGCACACTGTTCCCTTCTCTGTCTCACCTAACCTCTGATTCCCACATGTCCGTGGTAGATTCCACCTTTTTTTAATTGAAAAATGCTCATGTAGAGTCTTGGTTCCACAGGGTAGAACTAGATTCTTAAGACTGGAGCAGATATAGGAAACCTGGAGTAGATTTAGTAGTTTGTTTTCTTATGTCCTTTCTCCTTATGTCCCCTAAGTGATTCTTAATCTTTCACGTGATCTCCTCATTTCAAGGCATGGGGAAAGTCCCTCTTCTTGGAAACTGTGTCATTTGGGAAGTGGGGGCCACACCTGGTTGTGCTTGGGGCTTACTCCTGGCACTTCTCTCAGGGATCACTTCTGTGGAGCTCAGGGAACCATATAGAATGCCAGGTGTCTAACCTGGATCAGCGACATGCAAGGCACCTACCTGCTCTACTACTGCTCTGGCAGTAGTTTTCATGTAGTGAAAGTTTTCATTACATGAAAGTTTTCTTGTAGTGAATATCTCCCAACTCTTCACCTTTCCTACTGCATATTAATACCTATATTTCAGAATTGCATCTATTTCTCAAGTTCAACCGTCTTCTTCCCTGCTTTTCCTTCATTTGTATCACTTGCCTTTCTGTTGAGCATCGATTTGCTTGAGCGGGTACCAGTAACATCTCCATCTCCATATGTCCTGTCATATGCTAGTGTAGCCCAAGGGCATCTGCTAGCTCCAGGAAGATAAAGAACCTCAAACCATTTCAGCAGGTCATGGGAATGAGGTCTTTAATTGTTACTGGTTTTGGCATATCAAATATGACACGGGTAGCTTGCCAGGCTCTGCCGTGCGGGTGGAATACTCTTATAGTCACCTCAAATCTCGATTATTTATTGATGAACCATGCGGCCACAAAGAGTGGGGAGTCCGAATGTTGAAAATGGCAGCCCTCAATGTGTGGGGGTTCCTCTGGCTTCTTTCGAGGCTCTGCTGGGTTAGCAAGCCAGGGCTAGAACCCGCCTTCCCTCCCGGCACCTCATGACAGCTGGGCACAGGGAGAGCCAGTAGCAGCTCTGCCCCATGTATGTGGAGAATACTTAGCTTTTTCCTTAACAACGTATTTTTTTTTTTGCTTTTGGGTCACATCCAGTAATGCTCAGGGGTTATTCCTGGCTCTGCACTCAGGAATTACTCCTGGTGGTGCTGCAGGACTATATGGGATGCTGGGGAATCAAACCTATGTTGGCCACATGCAAGGCAAACACCATACCTGCTGGACTATCACTCTGGCACTCTTAATAGCATTTAAAAATTATTTACTTAATGATATTAGATCTGCTGCCCAGATTCTTCTTTCTAGGGAAGCCAGAATGAGCTGAAGCAATCACAGCTCTAGACTAGAATGTCCCCTCCTCCTGTTCTCACTGACTGTCAACACTTTTCATTTTGGGGTGGAGGAGGTGGCCACAACTGAACAGTGCTCCCGGCTCTGCACTCATGAATCCTTCCTGGAGGGACTGGGGGTCCATATGCAAGGCAGGGATGGAAGCCCAGTTGGCCGCTTGAAAGACATGCATCCTACCCAACGTGCTACCACTATATCCCAGATGCTCATCACTCTTAGCTCTTGTTCCTGCTTGGGTCATTCATGTTCCTCCTGGAAGGGTTTCTGGAACCTCACTGTCTTCTTTTCTCCTTGAACACAGCTCTGTAAATACCTTCTTTGGCCTGAGATGTTTTCCTCATTCTCTGTCATGACCCCCAAGTTGTTGCTTCTACTAAGTGTCCTTCATCTGCACTCTTCATATGAGCTTTTCCTCAGACATGATCTCCATCATAAAGTGCTGAAGTCCTCTACTCGTGGACCACACTGAAGCTCTAGGAAATCATGGCCTGCAGGTCTCCCAACTTAAAACACTTTTCACTTTTATTTTTATTTCTTTTCTTCTTTTATTTTTTGGTGGGGGGTTGTTGTGTACACACCAATCAGTGCTCAGGACTTATTCCTCGCTCTGAGTATAGGGATCATTCCTGGAAGGAATCCTGGATCAGGAATCCATATCAGTGCCACAGCTGTGATTGGACACAAGCAAAGTAAATGTTTTACCCACTGTACTATCTCTGCCTAGCTCTTTGGGCCCTTATTTTCTTAATTAAACATGTGAATTTATCTTGAGTTCTTTGCTCTTTCTCCTTTCTTTCCTCTCAAAAGCTACTCAATGCCCAAATGTGTTTGTTTCTTGTATATGCACACACACAGAGAGAGAGAGAGAGAACCACATACACCTCTACCATAAAATACTTTTGTATTGGTTTGTGGACTAAGGTAAACCCAGTAGTGATTGTGCAAAGGAAACCATTTGCACACTATGTCTTGACCTGAGTCTTAAAAGTGGGACATCTTTTTTTCTAATTTTCTCCCAGAACATCAAAGAGTTCTGAGAATCTGGCTTTAGTGTCCAGAGAAAGACAAAAGGAATCATAAAAAAAAAGAGGAATTAAAAATGGAGAGTAAAGAGAAGGAAGGAATGAAAGAAAGAGGAACAGAAAAAGCACTGGACTGCTCTTATTGGTCCTAATTCTGTGCTGGGTGTATTCTGGGAGGCTGGTCTAGAGCATTGCCTTCCTTCAACTAATTTACCCAAAATTCTCTCCTCGAAGTCACTATTCTTGGATCATAATCAGCATTCAAGGAGACGTTTTGTCACATGGCCCTTCTGTTTGCACTTGAATATGAACTTCCAAAAAAGAGACTCCAAAGGATGGAAGGTGCTGCTGGAGCTTCTTTCAGAGTCATCTGAGTCAGGGCATTTCCTGTTGCTCTCCGCCCCACACATTACACCAGCCTCAAGGAAAGGTGCAGGTCTGGGTACTCCTGCTTTCTTCCATGTTTTTCTCCTAGTATGAAGAAGGATGCCACGGAGAGAATCTTTGGCTTAAGATCATTAGTGCCTACCTATCTAAGTTGCACACAGCAGGTGGAATTTGAACACTTTGGGGAGGGGTTGTAAGAAAACTCTTCCACTCTGGAGAAACCTCCACACTTCTGAGCCCTTCTCCCACTCTCTGCTGATTCCCCAGACTGGTGGCTGGTCTCTGCCGGGCTGCCAGTAATTGTTACCTCCATAAACATGTTGCTGGCTCCAGTGCAGAGTGGATAAAGGGATCTGGGTCTCCCAGCCTGTCTGCTGACTTGGAGGGAGGCGTCATTCCTGTCTCCTTCTGACCCTTGTTTATCTCTTTCTTCCCTTAGTCCTGGCTCCATCTTGTAATTTCAGCCACAGGGGGAAGGAAAACAAAGTCAGATATGGAGATAGCAGAGAGCAAATGGCATTTACCGTTAATGGGGCGGCAAATGGCCTCCTCCCTTATTTGTGATGTTGTCATTCCCCCAAGGGAGGGAGAGGGGCCTATGTGTCTCTTTCCCAGACCCACATGAGGTGTAAGCCTTGGCCTGACCAAGTAGCATGCAGCCACTAGCCTCTGTCCTATGCCCATGCACAATGGTGCATCTTTGAGATCAGATCCTGAGCCTCAGTTTTCCCTCCTGTAAACCAGCCCCCTGTAAACCAGTGCCCCCACCAGTCTGGGCTATTGCAAACCAGCCTTAGGGCGGCACTGAGGCAGGAGTATTATTTCCATATTATACTGTGATCCTATGTTGTAATAAAACTCTTTGTGTATGAGAGGGGTGCCCATAGACCACCCACTGCAATACTTCCCCTTCTTTTCCAACCCTTACAGCACAGTGTCCTTGTACTTCTTTTTGCCTCCCCTGGATCAAATCCTCCCAGCAGTGTCTGAAAGCTGTCCTGTCTTCCATAAAAGTTTCCCCACTCTTCCTCTGATGTCTCTCCTTTGCTAGTCCTTCTCCTGCCCACAGGATGATCTTTCTGAATGAGACCCAGAGGTATTCTAGCTCACATCCCAACAACCATTCCATGAGCTGTGAATTCACTAGTATCATCAGTAAAATGGTAACCATGAGCCAGTCTGTGTTGTAAAGAGCTGAAGAATAACAGCAGTGAAATGAACAGGCTCCATCTCTGCTGTTCTGGGTCTATTCTGGAAGATCAACCAAAATAGTGATAATTAACATTAAGCTAGTTAAACAGATACGAGTGGACAACATTGGATATCTGAGTCACACACCAATGGAGAAGAAAATAGTTATGCTTTGCATTGACAAGAGGGGAGGGTGGTAACAGGACAAGAAAACAAACATTCCAGAGAGAATTTCTGACAATGGCATGGGGACCATAGGATGAGTCAGCAAAGGACAAGGAGTGTGGAGAGAAGGCAAGCAAGCCCCTGGACACTGTTGTAAGCTTCTTAACTACATTGCCAAACCAGAGGGAAGTGTTTCCAGAGCGCAAAGCAGGGAACTGACAAGATCAAACGTGCCTTTTGCAAAGATTATTCTGACTACACTGTGGAAAAATGAAGATTTGTGGAAGAAATTCCAAACTGCATCAGAGCTCTTCCCTGGATAGAACGTTCTAGCCACACCTTCCATCATGTCCACATGCCCTGTGCTCTGGAGCCATTGGGTGGCTGATTGCTCCTAAGAGAGTTTGCTGTAGATTCATGCCTTCAGGTTTAGCTTTGCTATTCTTTCTTCTGACTATGTCTCACCTATCTAATCTCAGTCACTCATCCTCCATTACTGGCTATTGTCTCAGGAAGCCAAATACCTCATCATCCACTTCACTTATTTAGAACCAAATTCAGAGCATTTTCAAGGGCTTAGGATGGATAAGAGAGGGAATCTGGCAAATATTTGCCACTTACCCTTCTGAGCCCAGGCACAGAACTGGGCTCTTAGGATCCAGGGGCATGCAACATGGACTTGAAACCTGGTGAAAGATAACCCAGGTTGGCGTTGCTTATCTCAGAGCACAGAATCACAGATTTAACTTCTATGGAATCTTAAGCTCACAGAATCAAATTGTACCAAGAGAAAAAAAATCCTGAATTAGAAATGAATATTTATCAAGTCTCTTGAGGATAGGGTGGCTGTATAAGCTTGAAGTGAGAGAAGAAACCACAAATGAAAAGACATAAAGCAAACTGGAAAAATACACACAGCAAATATAACAAAGGATTACTATCGTTATTATGTAAAGAGCTCATGCAAATCAATTAAATTCACTGAGACCCCAGCAGATAAGTGAGGAGAGGACATGAAGAGACAATTCTCAAAAGATAAACTACAACTGGTTAACAAACTCAAGAAAAATATGTTCATTCTTTTTCCTAATCAAAGAAACATTTACTAAAGCTAGAAGATAATTTTTTTCACTGATTAATAAAGTAAAAAAAAAACCATAGGCTGGACAAGGCTTTTGAGAAAGGGATGATAATATACACACACTTTCACGTATAGATGTTAGACACATCAACTAGGGCAACTGTTTGGGAAAACAATTTGGCAGTGTGCAGTCTTCAAATCTGATTTAATTTTAGTAATTGAATTTTTGAGCTTGTTTTTTCCTAAAGAAACATTCTAAAAATAATGAAAATGATCTATGCATAAAGATGTTTTTCTGGAGTATTATTTATGGTATCCTAAAGGGGGAGGGTAGAACCAAGAAATGGGTGGAGGGATACAGAAACCTTGTAAGAAACCCATTCAGTGGACGTTTGGAGTGATAGCCCAGCGGGTAGGGCATTTGCCTTGCATGTGTCTGGCCTGTGCCGGCCTGGGTTCGATCTCCAGCATCCCATATGGTCCCCCGAGCACTGCCAGGAGTAATTCTGAGTGCAGAGCCAGAAGAAACCCCTGAGCATTGCCGGGTGTGACCCAAAAAGGAAAAAAAAAGATGTTTGTGAAAAGCGCTAAAATGAAGTGAAAAAGGGGGACAGAATGAGAAATTGCATGCTCAGTATGATTGTACTCATAAGGGGGAAAAATTGTAGACCTCTTGATTTAAGGATTCCCAGCTTGTTCTCGAGAGAAGCACATCTCTGGGGATCGTGGTAGGGGACTGACAAGTAGCGGGACAATGCCTGTGCCACCTCGGGGACTAGATAACAGAACCGGGACTGTCATAGGCTTCCTTGGGGAAATTAGATTTCCCCCAACTTCTGACTGAATGTAAAGATTCCAAACTGCACACACACACTCAAGAAACCAGCTTCCCTTCACAAAGGAGGAGGCAGATTAATAGACAGGTTTCTCACTTGTTTCAGATCGTACATGATTTTTTTTTTAAGATTAAGAGCATGCACTTAATCTGCAGCCACTCACAAGGCGCTCAGGAGGAATGGCAGGTTCTAGCCCTGGCCAGCCACCCCAGCAGAGCCTTTCAACAAGCCAGACGACCCCCCCCACTCCATGAAGGCCTCCATTTTCCACATCCTGGACTTCCCTCTCTTCAGAACTCCACCCAGCAGACCAGCCTATCACTGCCCAGCTCATCAGATCCACCCTGCAGCAGTCTTTTTTAAATCCAGCTCAGGTATGCTGATCCAGAGACTCACAGACATGGGGCAGAGCTGCTACTGGCTCTCCCTGTGCCCAGGAGGGATGGTGGGTTTTAGCCCTGGCCAGCCACCCCTGCAGAGCCTCGCAACAAGCCAGATGACCCCTTCCCACTCTATGACGGGCCTCCATTTTCCACATCCGAACTTCCCCCTCATCAGAATTCCACCCAGCAGACCAGCCTATATTTGCCCTGCTCGTGCGGCCCCTTGCGGCCTCGCTGTTCATCAATAAATGCTGGATTTAGAGATGACTACAAGAGTATGCTACCCACACGGCAGAGCCTGGCAAGCTACTTATGTCGTATTTGATATGCCAAATACCAGTAACAATTATAGACCTCATTCCCATGACCTGATGGAATGGATTGAGGCTCTTTATGTTCCTGGAGCAAGCAGGTGCCCTTGGGCTCTACTAGCATGAGACAGGACATATGGAGATGTTACTGGTGCCCACTCGAGCCAATAGATGATGAACGGGAAGACAGTGAACCTGGGAGAAAATCTGGACAAAAAAAGTTTTAAGGTGTATGAGGCTTATAAAGGAGTTGAAACAAAAGTGATACCAATGCAACTGAAATGAAAGAACTGATTCTGAGGAAGCGGGGCAACTTGGAGTAATTAATTTTGATGCTGACATCAATTTTCCCTTATTTTAATATTTCTCCTCTATTCAACTCAATTTTTTGCCAATTTAAATGTTCTCTTCTTATTCAAAATTTTGGCAAGGTTTTGATAAATAAAATTACAGAATTATTTTTCTGTTTATGTCTATGTAAACACATCTGATGTAAACAGCTCGTACATGTTTGTGCTAGGGATGGCCCTGTGAGTCAGGGCTTGTAAAGTCAAACCAGGGCAATCTCTTCCTGCCTCCATATGCTTGTGCCTTTGCAAAAGAGCATTTAGTTTTTGGGGTGTGTGTGTGTGTGTGTGTGTGTGTGTGTGTGTGTGTGTGTGTGTGCGTTAAGTGTGCCTTTACACGTCAGAGCTCCATCCGCATGCTTGCCTGGCATTTTGCACACCTCGTATGTCTATTCCGTGTTCAGTGCACACGCAGCCGACCACCGTGGCCTGCTTGGATTGTCCGAGTTGTATCACGGCACACCAGGCCGCAAGCATTGCTCCTTCTACATGTTTGTATTCTCCATCCTGCTCCTTTGCACAGTCTTGGCATCTCTTCTATGTCTGGATTAGTACTATTTTCCCCCTCTGCCTCACACAGACAGCCCCTACGGCCGCAGTCTCAGATGGCTTGACAGCACCTCCAGCCCTGGGCCAGACTCTTCCTGCTCTGTGGCCAGGCTGAGCGGGGAGGGGCTCGCGGGTAGCTCCCCGGTCTGCTTCCCAGGGACCAGTGTGCCTTTGCAGGCAGCCACCCCGGCACCATCCAGTCTGCTTCTTGGAAGCCGATAAACGTCCCTCCCTGCTGATTCTCCTGCTTCTCTCAGCCCAGGAGTAGATCTGTTTGCTTTCATCACGCAGAAATGCATTTGCTCTTGCTTCGCGCGACTTAATTAGCTCTAATGGGGGGGTGGGGGGTGGGGAGAGGCTGTCCTTGGACGGCTTTCCGCAGTGCCCTCTTCTGGCCGGTCTGCGCACTGGCAGCTGGTACAGCTGAGGTTGAACTCAGAAACTCTGGGGACCTTGAGTAACCTGAGCTGGAGAAGGCGCTACTGCAAAAGTTCCAATCAGCAATCCTGGCATACTGCCAAGCCCCAACTTGCTCTCTCTTCCAGAGTAAATAGAGACAAAAAGTTTCCCATCAGGGAGAAAGAAGTTGATAAAAATTTCCCAGTGTGGGGAAAGCGCCCTTTTTGATATTGACAACCTAGAGCAAGCTTTGGCCCTGCTCTGAAACTCCACTTTCTCATTTGCAAACCGGTCACTTCAGTGGTGTCTATTGCCTTTAGGTTCTCGAGAGGGTTACAGAAAAGGGCGTTTGGTCGATGTTTGCCCCACACCCATAATATTGATAAATGGTGACGATGATCCCAAATTCTGCATTGGGACCTGATGCCGGGTTCAGTGAATCTACCTGTTAGTAATGGAGCATGGCTGTATTTATAGCTCTGATGCTTTCTTTATTGGGGGAGGGGGTGCAGAGGTGGATGGATGGTACATCCGGCAATGCTCAAGGCTTTTTCCTGGCTTTGTGTTCAGACATTCCTCCCAGCGGTGCTCAGGGGACTCTATGGGGTGCCCATGACAGAACCCACGTTGACAGGGTATGATCAAAACTGGCAAATAAGTGATATCTCTGAGTAGGCAAATGCTTTCTAAGCTGCTGCTTGATACAGTGCTAGGAGGTGACCAACTTTTTTCTTTTTTTTTAAACCATTATTATCACAATGTGCCAAGTATTATCCAACAGTAGAGGGATATAGAAATGAATAATTCACCGGACCCAAGTCAGAGGAACTGCAATAAATCTGAAATAGAGTCTAGCATTTTAATATTCAGCAGAGGCATGTTTTAAAAATAATAATGATAATAACACAATCTCGTGTCTAGCGTTTTTCAGGTTTCAGCGTCCTTCTTCAGGCCCCCTCAGAGAGATAATGGATGTGAACACTTTAGAAAATAGACAGCTTTCTGCAAAATTAAGGTGATTTGTATTGAGGAGCGAAGTTTGTCTATACCCCTCATTGACTAAACAAATCGTTTGCTCTTTTTAGATTGATAAAGAACATCACAGAGCCATAGAATCACCGATGCAAAGGGTTAGAAAAAACCTTGATCTGCTCTTCTCACCATCCTCTGCTATCTGCAGGGCACAAGTCACCCGCTGGCATACTGCTTGGATGCTACCGAGAATGGACGCTCACTCCCAGACACAGAGGCTTGTCCATGGTTCGGCTGCAGAGCTATGTTGGTTTCTACTTCTTTCACTCTTCTCACCTACATCTCTCCCATAAGTTATGTTGAACGGCCACTTAGACTTCATTCTTTCTCTCCATTCCAGTCCTCTTCATATCGCTTTTCATGCTCACATTGGACACTGAATTCTCCTGATGAAACCCTTCACCTCTCTCCTACATGGAGACGCTCAACCCCCTTAGCAGAGCCTATATCTGTATCAGAATCCAGTCTTCTGGAGCAGAGGTTGAGGCACTATGGTTCAGCGGCCAACCAGCCTCTGACCTGTATATCTTATGAATAACAAATGCTTTTCTTATTTTATAAGTACAAACTCTGAAACAGAGGTTGGGCCTCTTAGTGCTATAATGATTTAAGATTAGGCTGAAGCTCACGTGCTCTCCAGACACCTCCCCAGACCCAGAGCATAGCATGCTTTATTCCATCACCATGCCATATCCCCCTCAGACCATATTATCCTAACTTGCCTGTTCTCTCGGACACTCTTAATAACCGTTTTACATTCTTGATATTCTTTTTTACATTCTTGATACATAACATAACTGTAATGTAGCATCAGTAGATGCTACAAGTTCAGGTGTGTTAGACATACGCCATGTGCTAACATACTCTAGGAATTCACTTAGCATACACAATAAGCCTGTGATGGAGCCGTATAGGTGATCACCATTTTGCAGAGGAGGAAAATGAGAAACCACAGTTATCAACTCATGTGTCCAAAGCATCGAAGCTGTGTTGTGGCTTGAAGTGATCAAAGTCCCAGCTCTGATGTTTTCTGGCAGGGCTTATGAGAACTGCTGAGGTCATTAGCTATTCCTGCTCCTCCTGGTTACAGCATGCTCCCTAAAAGGTGGCCTCCTTCCTACTCAGAGGGTGATTTGATGGCAGTCTTGGGTTATATAGTTTGTTTCTGTAATTCTTTCCAATGCTTTACCCAAGATGCAGCTACTGACACTTGTAACATTGTTTACGTATTCCACTGAAAGACAGTGCTGTCCAGTGGGCTATTTTACAGATATATTGACTATGTGACCTCCTGATGTAGGAGAGGGCCTCTTGATTTAAAGGTAAGGGAAAAGATACCAACCCAGAGAAATAGTACGGTGGTAAGACATTTGCCTTGCATTTAATCCCTGACACCTTGTATGGTGCCCCGAGGTGCCATAAGTGATCCCTGAGTACACAACCAAGAGTTAAGCCTTAAATACAGTTGGGCATGAGGCCAAAATATATGAACAAAATATAACAGAAATAAGTAAAAGGAAAACATAAGTCAGGGCTCCAGAACTTGAAATTTGCTCTAAGTCATGACCAATTTAGGGGGTAGAGCTGGGGCAGGCTGTTCCTAGACTGGGTTTCTTGCAGAAGAGAGATGGGAGATTTATATCAGCAAGGAACAGTGTTTTTCTTTCTACAGAAGCAACCAAAAAAGTATAATATGAACCCAGCAGAGTCTTATGAATCTCCTATAAAGTTTAATGCTATTGAATTGGAAAGACAAAGCACTGTGATGCTAAGGAGATATGAGATGACTCTGGCTGTGTAGACTTCACAAATTCTTTGTCTTTTTGTCCTTGAAGAATTCCTGTATCCTAGGTTTGGAATCTCAGGATGCCCATACAGTAGGAATTGTATCCCATTTTCCAGAAGCAGAGCTGGCCAAGGGATGAGGGAGCTTTTTTGAATACTCAGTTCAACCTAAGAGAGCAAATTCCTTAGACAAGAGCAAGCAGAAGGAACAACAGAAACTGGGAACATTCACAAGCCCTGGGGAAGAGGGATTTGACTCCCTGGGACACCTGGGAAGGGGGCTCCTGCAGCTCTCCAGCACTCTCATTTGTGCGTGTCACGTCTACACTCTTCTGGCTTCTTGGATACCTAGAGAACACCGAGAGTCTGCTCTCAAGTCCTCTTTCTCCATCCAAGGCAGGTCAATTCTAGTGGAAATGAATTAACCCACCTATCTGCAGGACTTTCCCATGGCTCATTAGTGATGATTTTGGGGTACCAGATACAAATCACACAGACCTAGTTGGAGGCCATTGTATTGAGGACACCACAGGCATATGTCTGTGGATTGAGGACACCCCAAAATGTGGAGGGGAGCATTGTGATGTTGTTCAGTGAAAAAGATGAAAAATAAGGTCTTTGACTAAGTTGTTAGATACTCTCTACTAATAAATCTCTCTTCCTTCATAAAATCTAAGACTAAGAAGAACTTGGTTTGGCATCTTGGTGACTCATTTTAGAAAGATAAGTTATGGAAAGTCGCTTCCCTAAGCGTTTGTAATAAATATTCAAACCACAATATAAGCAGGTCTTTTCTATGTTTTTAGAGGGTCAGGACCTTGCTCTGGGGCTTCCAGAGCTTTCCTGTGATTCTCAATGCATGAAATGGAACTAGGATTGGCCACATGCACGGCAGATGCCTCAACCTCTTTACTGCCCTTCTATGAGGAGCTCTCGACTCTCCCGTTGCACAAAGGCCTGAGGGGTTCAATAATCTACCTGAGAATCATTGACTGATAGAGTTAGATGCTGAAGAGCCTGTCTGTGTCTTATTGTGCTGAAATGGCACCTTTATTTATCTCCCTGCATTCTGAGAGCTAGAATGTCACTAGACCTTCTGGAGAATTCCTTCTCCATTAAGTAGTGAAGATTTCTCATAACTTAATTGCCATTTCCTCTTTGATTTTCACACTTTTTCTCCTGTTGTTCCCACTCTGAACACTCACATATGTCTCTAATAATCGGAGGATAAATATTTTCTTGTGATGACAGAGGAAAGGTCTCTTTTTTAAAGTTTCTCCACCTTTATTTATTATTTTTACAATTACAAAGATATACAATTAAAAAGTTCATATTTGGGTTTTGGTCATACAGTGTTCCAGCACCCATCCCGCCACCAGTGCCCATCTCCCACCACCAACGTCCCCGGTTCCCTTCCCCCTCCCCCATCCCTCCTCCATGGCAGGTTCTTTATTTCATACTCTTGCCTATGAATTCATGGCCAGTAAGCTAGTAGCATCACCTCTGATTATGGGTTGCTGCAGGCAGGAATATTTATAGGGAAAGAGAAGACAAATAGGGTAATATCAACCTGGCTCTGGAATAAGTTCTCCAGATAATTTTAGAATGAGTCCCAGCAGGATGCTTCCTCTTCTGAAACTCATGATACTCAATTTCTCCCCTTGTTAAAAAATAGGTGCTGCCTTCATGCTATAGCCTCAAGGAGCACTGCTTAGAGAGTGACAGACTCTAAAAACAACTCAAGACACTGGGTTTTATACCCCTCCTTTGTGGTTTACAAAGAAATCAGACAAAAGTATCAAATATGGGCAAACCCTTGGCTCAGGAGTACAGAATTAAGAATGCCAAGCAAGGGAGGGGAATCTATGACAAAAGAAGAGGTAGACGGGGGTTACCTAAGAACACCTATGGAGGGGCCTTTGGTGGTGATGTGCGATGATGCTTCCTCAAAACCATAGCATTAACACCATCTTAGCTTTAATAATTAAAGTTTTAAAATAAAAGAACAATTAAAACCGGTTTGTATAAGAGAACTTTCAACTTCGTAACATTCTCTTTCTCTACTCCTCTAATCTTTGGATTTCTCATATCTAAAATGAGGAGAGTAGGAAGAAACACGTTGCCTTCTTCTAGATTTCAAATTATTTGGGGAAATTACTGTGCACATGTGTGTGTGCCTGTGTGTGTGTCTGTGTGTGTCTTT
This sequence comes from Cryptotis parvus, assembly GCA_021461705.1. NCBI lineage: Eukaryota > Metazoa > Chordata > Mammalia > Eulipotyphla > Soricidae > Cryptotis > Cryptotis parvus. The sequence continues at coordinate 196,949 of JAJIBD010022271.1, read as the reverse complement.
GTGTGTGCTGTGTATGTCTGTGTGTCTAGGGTCATTACCAGCAGTACTTGGGATACCACACGGTGGTCCGGACAAAGTTCAGGCCTTCCAATCAAAGCATGCATTCAGCCCTTTAGCATTATTTCCTGGACTCAGTAGCACAAATTCTAAATGTCTAGTTTCTATGCTCATGAAAATGCATCCCTTTTTTTTTCTGTGCCAGCCTCCCCTCTCACCTTCCTCTCCATGCATTCCTATGCTTGCACAGTGGCAGATTGGTTTCCTGCTTCTCTGTCCCTCTCTCTCTCCCCCCATCATCCTAGTGATTCGCTCAAAACCTACCCCTCCCAGAGCTCCCAGGGACAACTCCCAGCAGAAGGCTCTCCTCCTGCCTCTTAAGGTGGCCACACACTGGGCTAAATAAGCTGCTTACCAGCATGGGAAAAAAAGGCATTTAGAGTGCCACATCTTTTTTTAGCTTTGCTTTAAAGGGAAGCTATTTGGGGAATGTGTTCGCAAGATGTTCCTCTAGTTTGGTGCTTGAGGCTCTCTGAAGACAGACACAGAAGTTCTTCCATGTTTTGTGTTGTGCTTGTGAATGGCTGAAAGATCAGTAGCCCTTTTCCCACTTCTCAAGCCCCTTGAAAATTATTTGATTCCCTTTGGAGCCAGTCACATCTCTAAGGCTCTAACACCTGAATCAAGGAGTTAGAAAGTCTTATCGCTCTTGCAACTTCACAGAAGTCATTTCTCAGATCTTTGGTTTTCTTATCCATAAAATATTAGTACAATACCTGCACTTACTGAGGTATAATAAAACTAAGAGGCAACATTTACTGAGTGTTTGTTATATGCAAGAAACTAAAAAGATTTTCCAGACATCTATTTCTCATTGTGGTCTTTTTCACAGCTATTTTACTATTGAGAAAAATTAAAACTCCAAGAAATAAAAAGTTTGCCCCAACTAGAACTAGAATTAAAGACATGACCTTTAATACAAATCTATTATGTTTTATTATTTATTATAGTATATAAACTTAGAATGTGTTACACTACACTACAGGGTTAGTTTTTATTAATGGTACGATAGTTATCATTTGCTACATAATTAGCCCCCCAAATGTAGTAATACAAATGTACTAAATAATGCTTGTGGGTTCTAGTTTAAGGAAAATGAGGCTGAGCACTGTGGGTACACGTCATCTCTGCTTTCCAGTGTCTGGTACTGAGCTGGGAGGACATAAAAGACCTGGATCTTTCTCTTTTCTGGCACCTGAGCAGATGATCTGAAGGCTGGCTCCTTCTGGACCTGGTTATGCAGACCGGACTTCCTCACAGTATGATGGTTAATAGCTGCCTGAACACTTTGCATGTTGGCTCAGGAACTCCAAGAACAAATGTTCCTGTTAAAAAGTAGGAACAGATCCCCATGCTCTTCCCACCAGGTGTGTTCCCGCAGCGGGCAGCCCCCTGAGCCACTCAGCACCAGGATAAAAGGGCTCCCACTTTGAGGAGGGGACCAAGCTCCACCCAGCTTCCTCGGACCTTCCACTGCACTACCCCACCCTGACCCCCTGACTCTGGAACCACCCACCAACACCCCAAAATTCAAAACCGCTCGGACGCTCTAGCGTGTCCTGGCGAAGTATTGTCTATCTACCTGAGATACCACTGAGCATTGGCCCCTACACTCTTTGCTATACGTCCCTAGCTGCAAAGTAATTCAGGCACCTACTAACTCTATTGACTAGTCACCCAGAACACACATTTTCAACCTACGATAGTCATTATGGTAAAGCAGCGCAGAAGTCCTTCAAGTTCTATAATTGAAGTCACCAGTACAGATGAGTCAAGCAATAACAATGAGCTATATAACCTCTCTGAAAAGGAATTTCGGAAGCAACAGTTAAAGATGCACAAGGAAATAAAAGAAACAATAGAATACAAAGTCAGTAAAATACAGGAGGACATGAGAGCAGAATTGAGTAAATTTCAGACCAAAGTACAAGCAGAAATGACAGATATTAAAAATGAGGTAAGTGAACTGAAAAAACACAGGGGAAGGCCTCCAAAACAGAGTAACAGCTACTGAAGAAAGAATTAGTGATCTCGAAGAGCAAGATCAGAGATTTTGTAGACAACACCAGAAGATGGAAAAAAAGACTCACAATTACCGAACAGACTACCAGAGAAAATCGGAATGAAGCCAAAAGGAACAACATACACATCATTGGAGTCCCCGAAGGGCAAGAAGAAAACCCTGATGAAGAAGAAACTGTCAAAGCCATCATCGCTGAGAAGTTCCCTGAACTGAAGAAAGCATGCTCCCAGATACAGGAGGTTAGAAGGATACCAGCTAAAAGAAACCCCAATAAGAATACTTCAAGACACATCCTTATTAAAATGACAAAAACGATAGATGGAGATAGAATACTGAAAGCAGCAAGATCAAAGAAGGAAATCACATACAAGGAAGCATCCCTGAGATTTACAGCAGACTTCTCAGATGAAACACTCCAAGCCAGAAAACAATGGTGGGATATTGTGAAAAGACTCAATGAACTTCAGGCCTCACCAAGAATTCTTTACCCAGCTAGACTTACTTTCAGATGCAAAGGAAAGATACACAACTTCATGGATAAACAACAACTCAGGAAATTCATAGACTCAAAACCAACTCTAAAAGAAGGATTGAGGGGTCTATTGTAAAATAAGACAATCCAAGACACAACAAGTTTAAACAGAAAGATGGCACAGAATCCAATGACAATAATCTCTCTCAATGTCAATGGTCTAAATGCACCAATTAAGAGACACAGAGTGGCAAAATGGATTAAAAAATGAATCCAACATTCTGCTGCCTACAAGAAACACATCTGAATAACCAGAGCAAACACAAACTCAGAGTCAAAGGCTGGAAGACCATTCTACATGCAAACAACTCCTCCAAAAAGTCAGGTGTGGCCATACTCATATCTGACAATATAGATTTCAGGCTGAAAAGGTTAAAAGGGACAATGAAGGCCATTTCTTAATAATTAAGGGTATGTATACCAGGAAGAAATCACACTATGAAACATATGCGCCAAACAAGGGGCCAGAAAAATACTTAAAATGACTACTAATAGACCTCAAAGAAGACATTAACAGTAGCACAATAATAGTCAGAGACCTCAACACTGCCTTATTGACTATGGATAGATCGACGAGGCTGAAACTCACTAGGGAAATACTGGACCTGAAGGAAGAAATGGAAGAAAGAGAGCTGGTTGATATATACAGGGATTTTCATCCCACAAAAGCTGAATACACATTTTTTTCCAGTGCACATGGAACATACTCCAAGATAGACCAGATACTGAGCCACAAAGCATACCTCAACAAAATAAAAAAAGATTGAAATTGTTTCGACTATCTTTTCAGATCACAATGCACTGAAAATAGTAGTTAACCTTACACAGAAGCAGGGAGCTAAACCAAACACCTGGAAACTAAAGAGCTCACTGCTGAACAACAAATGGGTCATAGAAGAAATAAAACAGGAAATCTAAAGATTCCTAGAAACAAATGACAATGAAGATACCAACTATCAGAACTTGTGGGACACAGCAAAAGTTGTGTTAAGAGGAAAGTTCATAGCTCTGCAAGCATTCATCAGGAAAGAAGAAAGGGCCCACATGAATAACCTGACCTCACAGCTGAAAATATTAGAAAAAAGACCAACAAAACGGCTTCTGGGATCGGCTGCAATTTCCCCCACAGGTGTGTGTGTGACCCCTGCTTCTCCGCAGATCCAAGTTGCCCCAGGGAAGAGCGGAAACTCCATCAATGGGAACCAAGGCAAACTGCCTTGGTTTCACCGCTGGATTCCTTGGGGCCTGCACTTCTGGGACCAGTGGCAATCTCCCACACAGGTGTGTGTGGGACCCCAGCGCCTCCGCAGACCCAAGTTGCCCCAGGGAAAGAGCGGAAACTCCATCAACAGGAACCAAGGCAAACTGCCTTGGTTTCACTGCGGACACCTTTGGGCCCTGTGCTTCTGGGAACATCCCAAAACTCAAAACCGTGCGGACACTAGCACGTCCGAAGTGACCCTCTTACTACTGATTGTCGGGGAACGTTGCCAGGGTCCCCGACAGTGTCAGGACAGAGGTTGTCGTCTACCTCCGAGGACGCCGGGAGAAAGATGAAAACTCACGAGTCGGTGCAGTTCCAAAAAATGGCTTTTAATAGTACAAAAGCTCTCCCACAGCAATCCAATATAATGAACAAACTCTAGCTCTGGTCCTAACTTAGACCATACAAAAGAGCCTAAGTCTCCCACCAAAGAGAGAGGATGTCACCCGAGCTGAGTCCTACCCAGAAGGAGCAAAAGGCCAAAGAGCAAAAGGCCAAAAGCCAAAAGCCAAAAGCTGCAGGAGCCAAAAGCTGAAGGCTGAGGAACCAAAAGGCAAAAGGTGAAGGGGCCTCAAGTCAGCCCCTTATATACACCAAAGTAATCCAATCGGGAGGTTGTCATGCCAACAAAGAACCCTAAACAGAGTGTAGGGCCACACCCTATTGCAGGTATAAACAAAGGTTACACCAAGGACTAATCCCAAGATTATCTCTTATGTAAAACACTGGAGAGAGAGGGGGCTGATATAAAGTAATACATCTTAACTTCATGAGCTTCATGTAATCTAGATGGTACCCACAAGGTCCTTATTATTATCTGCACCAGGGTGATTCTGAGTATCTTGTTCTCATGTACTGAAAGGGTCATACTCGCCTGCTTAGAGCAAACTAGTATGATCCTTCCTATAGTCTTCCTTTAGTCTCAGCGTAGCCAGGGTGGTAGTCTCCTGGTAAATTCTAACTGTCCCACGTTGGGTGCAGTGGGTATAAAGAGGAGCTGTGCCCAATCTAGAAAACATAGAAGTCTTAGTAGATGTATAAGTCAGAAGTTATTCAATCAAGGTGACTTCTGTAACTGCCACACCCTCTAGCAGTGTTTACATAGAAGAGAGATCTCATTAGAATGAACCTTGGCTTAAATAAGATTAAGCTGGGAGTGAGCAAAACAACAAAACTCCCAGATTAGCTAAACATGTCCTCCAACAACTGATCTTGCATGAGGTACCAGTGAACCTTGGTTCCTACATTCTTGCTACCCACCCAGACTCTGCAAACAGACCAGACACCTACTAACTGTACTACCTAGTCACCCAAGACTCCATATTTGCAACCTATAATAGTCATAATGGTAAAAGCAATGCAAAATTCCAACCAGCTCTGTGAGTGAAGTCACTAGTCCAGATGAGCCAAGCAATACCAATGAGTTGTATAACCTCTCTGATAAGGAATTTTGGAAAGAAATGTTAAGGATTCATAAGGAATTCAAAGAAGCAATGGAATGCAAAATCAATAAAATACAAGAGGACATGATAGAAGAAGTGAGGAAAATGCAAATGGAAATGACAGATATTAAAAATGAAGTAAATGAAATGAAAAACACAGTGGAAAGCCATCATAGCAGAATAATAGCTACTGAAGAAAGAATTAGTGATCATGAAGAGACGAGTTTCAAAGATTCTCTACACAACACCAGAAGATAGAAAAAAAGACTCACAATTAACAAACAGACACAAGAGATAATCGGGATGAAGCAAGAAGAAACAAAATACTGATCATTGGGTCCCAGAAGGGCAAGAAGAAAACCCTGATGAAGAAGAAACTGTCAAAGCCATCATTGCTGAGAAGTTCCCGGAACTAAAGAACGCTTGCCTCAAGATCCAGGAGGCCTGTAGGATACCAGCTAAAAGAAACTCCAACAAGAATACTCCAAGACACATCTTAATTAAAATGACAAAAACTATAGATAGAGATAGAATAATGAAAGCAGCAAGATCAAAGAAGGAAATCACATACAAAGGAACATCTCTAAGATTTACAGCAGACTTCTCTGATGAAACACTCTGAGCCCGAAAACAATGGTAGGATATTGCAAAAAGGCTCAATGAACTGCAGGCCTCACCAAGATTTCTGTACCCGGCCAGACTCACATTCAGATATGAAGGAAACATACACAACTTCATGGATAAGCAACAACTCAGGAACTTCATGGACTCAAAACCAACATTAAAAGAAGGACTGAAGGGTCTGCTGTAATACAACCAAACCCATAAGCACAACAAGCACAAACAGAAAGATGACACAAAATCAGATGACAATAGTCTCTCTCAATGTCAATGGTCTAAATACACCAATTAAGAGACACAGAGTAACGAATTGGATTAAAAAATTGAACCCAACATTCTGCTGTCTACAAAAAAACACATCTGAATAATCAGAACAAACACAGACTCAAAGTCAAAGGTTGGAAGACCATTCTCCATGCAAACAACTCCTCCAAAAGGCTGGTGTGGGGCTGGGGCGATAGTCCACCGGGCAGGTAGGGCGTTTGCCTACATGCGGCCGGCCTGTGGCGCCGCCCGGTTCGATGCCTGCCATCCCATATGGTCCCCGAGCACCGCCAGGAGGAATTCCTGAGTGCAGAGCCAGGAGAAATATCATAGCATTGCCGGGGGTGACCCAAAAAAAAAAAAAAAAAAAAGGCTGGTGTGGCCATATTAGTATCAGATAATATAGACTTCAGGCTGAAAAAGGTTAGAAGGGACAATGAAGGCCATTTCTTATTACTTAAGGGGTATGTACATCAGGAAGAAATTACACTACTAAACATATATGCACCCAACGAGGTGCCACAAAATATATAAAACAACTGCTAAGAGACTTCAAAGAAGACATTAACAGAAGCACGGTAATAGTTGGAGACTTCAACACTGCTCTATCAACGATGGATACATCAACAAGACTGTAACTCACCTAGGGAAATATTGGCCCTGAAGGAAGAAATGGAAGAAAGAGAGCTAGTGGATATATACAGGGCTTTTCAAGTCAAAAAAGCTGAATACACATTTTTCTCTAGTGCACTTGGAACATTCTCCAAGATAGACCACATGCACAGCCACAAGGCATACCTCAATAAAATAAAAAGATAGAAATCGTGTCAGCTATCTTTTCAGACCATGATGCACTGAAAATGGAAGTTAACCGTACACAGAAACAGGGAGTCAAGCCAAACACCTGGAAATTGAACAGCTCGCTCCTGAACAACAAATGGGTCATAAAAGAAATCAAACAGGAAATCCAAAGATTACTGGAAACAAATGAAAATGAAGACACCAACTATAAGAACTTGTGGGACACGGCAAAAGCCGAGTTAAGAGGGAAGTTTATAGCTCTGCAAGCACTCATCAGGAAACAAGAAAGGGCCCACATAAATAACCTGACTACACAGCTGAAGACATTAGAAAAAGACCAACAAAAGGAGCCCGACCCAGGCAGAAAAAAAGGAAATAATAAAACTTAGAGAGGAAATCAATGAGTTGGAAACGAAAAAAAAAACAATCCAAAAGATTAATGAAACAAAGAGCTGTTTTTTTGAAAAAATAAAAAAGATTGACAACCATTGGCAAGACTTGTAAGTACAGGGAAATAGAAAACCCAAGTAAACAGAATCAGAAATAAAAAGGGTGACATCACAACAGAAACCACAGAAATCCAAAAGATCATCAGAGATTACTTTGAGAGCCTGTATGCCGTGAAACATGAGATTCTAGAAGATATGGATCAATTCCTGAAGTTCTACAACCTCCCACTGCTGAAACAAGAAGACCTCCAATACCTGAATAAGCCTATCACCATTGAGAAAACAGAAACAGTAATTAAAAGTCTTCCCAAACACAAAAGCCCAGGTCCAGATGGGTTCACTAGCAAATTCTACCAAACCTTTAAGGAGGACCTACTGCCAGTCCTGTTCAAGCTCTTCCAGGAAATAGAAGAAACAAAAAATACTCCCAAACAGCTTTTACAAGGCACATATCACCCTGATACCCAAAGCAGGGAGAGACAACACAAAGAAAGAAAACTACAGACCATTATCCCTGATGAACACGGATGCTAAGATCTTCAACAAAATACTAGCAAACAGAATCCAAAGACTCATCAAGAAGATTATACATCATGACCAAGTAGGATTCATCCCCAGAATGCAAGGATGGTTCAACATTCACAAGTCAATCAACATAATACATCATATCAATAAAAGAAAAAATAAAAACCATATGATCCTTTCAATAGACGCAGAGAAAGCATTTCACAATATCCAGCACCCGTTCATGATTAAAACCCTTCAGAAAATGGGAATTGAAGGGACTTTCCTAAAGATAGTTAGAGCTAACAAAATCCCATAGCGAGCATCATTCTAAATGGGGAAAAGTTGAAAGCCTTCCCCCTGCGATCAGGGAGAGGGACAAGGTGCCCACTCTCACCTCTTTTATTCAATATAGTACTGGAAGTATTTGCCACAGCAATCAGAGAAGAAAAAGGACATCAAGGGCATCCAGATAGGCAAGGAAGAAGTCAAGCTATCATTATTTGCAGATGACATGATATTATACCTAGAGAATCCTAAACTCTCTACCAAAAAACTCCTAGAAACAATAGACGCCGTATAGTAGAGTGGCAGGATACAAAATCAACACCCAAAAGTCGGTGGCTTTCCTATATACAAATAATGAAAGAGAAGAAAGGGATATTAAGGAAACAATTCCATTCACAATTGTGCCACAGAAAATCAAATACCTAGGAATCAACTTACCCAAGTGTGTAAAGGACCTGTACAAAGAAAATTACAAGACACTGCTCCAAGAGATAAAAGAGGACACAAGGAAATGGAAACATATTCCCTGATCATGGATGGGGAGAATCAACATTGTCAAAATCGTAATACTCCCTTGAGCTCTGAACAGATTCAGTGAAGTCCCTATAAGGATACCCATGACATTCTTCAAAGAAATTGACCAAACACTCCTGAAATTTGTATGGAACAATAAACCCCCAAGGATAGCTAAAGCAATCCTCGGGAAAAAAGAAGATGGGAGGCATCACCTTTACCAACTTCAAACTGTACTACAAGGTAGTAGTAATTAGAACAGCATGGTATTGGAATAAAAACAGACCTGTGGACCTATGGAATAGAATTGAGAATCCTGACACCCAACCTCAAACGCATGATCATTTAATCTTTGATAAAGGTGCAATGAGTCCAAAATGGAGTAAGGAAAGCCTCTTCAACAAGTGGTGCTGGGAAAACTGGGCAGCAACATATAAAAATATGAATTTGGACCTGTGTCTAACACCATGCACAAAAAATCAGATCAAAATGGATTAAAGATCTCAATATCAGACTTGAATCCATAAAGACTTGGATCCATGAAGAAAATATAGGAAAAACCCTCCACGACATTGAAGCTAAAGGCATCTTCAAAGGTGAAACATCACTAACAAAGCAACTAGAAGAAAAGATAAACATATGGGACTACATGAAAACTAAAAAGCTTCTGCACCTCGAAAGAAATAGTGACTAAGATACAAAAGTAGTCCACAGAATGGGAAAGAATATTCACCCAATACCCATCTGATAAGGGGTTAATATCCAGGATATATCAGGCACTGGTAGAACTTTACAAGAATAAAACAATCAACCCCATCAAAAATTGGGGAGAAGAAATGAACAGAAACTTCAGCAAGGGAAGAAATTCGAATGGCCAAAATACATATGAAAAAATGCTCATCATCACTAATCATCAGAGAGATGCAAATCAAAACAACAATGAGATATCACTTTGCACCACAGAGACTGGCACATATTCAAAAGAGCAAGAACAACAAGTGCTGGCGTGGATGTGGGGGGAAAGGGGACACTCATCCATTGTTGGTGGGAATGCCAGCTGGTACAGCCTTTCTGCAAAACAATATGGACATTCCTCCAAAGACTAGAAATTGAACTCCAATTTGACCCAGCCATACCACTCCTGGGAATCTACTCTGGGAAACCAAAAATACCCAGCGGAAACACCATCCCTACTTTTATGTTCATAGCAGCATTATTCACAATAGCCAGAATCTGGAAGCAACCAGAGTGCCCAAAAAATCAATGAATGGATAAAAAAGCTTTGTTACTTCTACTCAATGGAATACTATGCAGCTGTTAGGAAAAATGAAGTTATAAAATTTGCCTATAAATGGATGGACATGGAGAAGATTATGTTGAGCGATATTAGCCAGAAGGAGAGAGGGCAGATACAGAATGACTGCATTTATCTGCATAACATAAATATATATGTACATATTATGATACCAATATCCAAGGTCAAGTGAAACATATATCAGGAGGTCTTGTCTAAGGTGGAAGTTATCACAAACGTGTGGGAGTCAGAGGCTAGGTAAGACAGAAAATGGAACAGTGTGCTAACAATTGTCGAGGGTACTAATGCCAACCTAGAACTGAGCATTAAATAGAGGCAAAAAGATACACATGACAACCCTTTAATGTATGTTCTGTAATCTTTAGTCTGTAGGGGGAAAGAAAAGAGAAAGAGAGAGAAAGGGAAAGAAATAAAGAACCTGCCATGGAGGAGGGCTGGGTGAGAGGGGACGGAATCGGGGACGTTGGTGGTGGGAGATGGGCACTGATGGCGGGATGGGTGCTGGAACACTGTATGACCAAAACCCAAATATGAACTTTTTAATTGTATAGCTTTGTAATTGTAAAAATACAAAATTAAAAAAAAAATACCAACAAAAGAAGCCCAACCCAGGCAGAAGGAAGGAAATAATAAAACTTAGGGAGGAAATCAACGAGCTGGAAAACACAAAAACAATCTAAAAGATTAATGAAACCAAGAGCTGGTTCTTTGAAAAAATTAAACAAGATCGACAAACCACTGGCAAGACTTGTAAGGACTGGGAAAGAGAGAACCCAAATAAACAGAATCAGAAATAAAAATGGTGGCATCACAACAGAAAAAACAGAAAATCAAAGATCATCAGAGGTTATTTTGAGAAACTTTATGCCACAAAACATGAGAACCTAGAAGAAATGGATAAATTCCTGAAGTCCTATAACCTCCCACAATTGAAACAAGAGACCTCCAATACCTAAATAAGAATATCACCATCGAGGAAATTGAAACAGTTATTAAAAGTCTGCCCAAACACAAAAGCCCAGGTCCAGATGGGTTCACTAGCAAATTCTACCAAACCTTTAAGGAGGACCTACTGCCAGTCCTGTTCAAGCTCTTCCAGGAAATAGAAGAAACAAAAATATTCCCAAACAGCTTTTACAAGGCACATATCACCCTGATACCCAAAGCAGGGAGAGACAACACAAAGAAAGAAAACTACAGACCATTATCCCTGATGAACACGGATGCTAAGATCTTCAACAAAATACTAGCAAATAGAATCCAAAGACTCATGAAAAATATCATACATCATGACCAAGTAGGATTCATCCCCGGAATGCAAGGATGGTTCAACACTTGCAAATCAATCAACATAATACATCATATCTATAAGAGAAAAAATAAAAACTGTATGGTCCTATCGGTAGATGCAGAAAAAGCATTTGACAAGATCCAGCACCCATTCATGATTAAAACCCTCCAGAAAATAGGAATTAAAGGAAGCTTCCTCAAGATAGTCAAAGCTATCTACCAAAAGCCCACATCGAGTATCATTCTCAATGGGGAAAAATTGAAAGCCTTCCCCTTAATATCAGGAACACGACAAGGTTGCCCTCTCTCACCTCTTTTATTCAATATAGTACTGGAAATACTCGCCATAGCAATCAGAGAAGAAAAGGACAATAATGCCACACAGATAGGCAAGGAAGAAATCAAGCTATCATTATTTGCAGATGACATGATATTATACCTAGAGAACCCTAAACTCTAGACCCAAAAACTCTTAAAAACAATAGATATGTATAGTAGAGTGGCAGGGTACAAAATCAATACCCAAAAGTTGATGGCTTTCCTATACACAAATAACGAAAGAGAAGAAAGGGATATTAAGAAATCGATTCCATTCACAATTGTGCCACAGAAAATCAAATACCTAGGAATCAGCTTAACCACGGGTGTAAAGGACCTATACAAAGAGAACTACAAGACGCTGCTTCAAGAAATAAAAGAGGACACGAGGAAATGGAAACACATTCCCTGATCATGGATGGGGAGAATTAACATTGTCAAGATGGTAATACTCCCTAGAACTTTGTACAGATTCAATGCGGTTCCTATAAGGATACCCATGACATTCTTTAAAGAAATTGACCAAACACTCCTGAAATTCGTATGGAATAATAAACCCCCACGGATAGCTAAAGCAATCCTTGCGGAAAAGAAGATGGGAGGCATCACCTTTCCCAACCTCAAACTGTACTACAAAGCAGCAGAAATTAAAACAGCGTGGTACTGGAATAAAAACAGACCTGTGGACCTATGGAATAGAGTTGAGTATCCTGACACCCACCCTCAAAGTCATGACCATTTAATCTTTGATAAAGGTTCAAAGAGTTCAAACTGGAGTAAGGGAAAGTCTCTTCAACAAGTGGTGCTGGGAAAACTGGACAGCTACATGTAAAAAATGAATTTGGACTTGTGTCTAACACCTTGCACAAAAAATCAGATCCAAATGGATTAAAGATCTCAATATCAGACCCGAAACCATAAAGTACATTGAAGAAAATATAGGAAAAACCCTCCTATTGAAGCTAAAGACATCTTCAAAGGTGAAACACCATTAACAAAGCAACTAGAAGAAAATATAAACATATGGCACTACATGAAGCTGAAGAGCTTCTGCACCTCGAAAAGAAGCAGTGACCAAGATAGAAAGACAGTCCACAGAATGGTAAAGAATGTTCACCCAATACCCATCTGATAAAGGGTTAATATCCAGGATATATCAGGCACTGGTACAGCTATATAACAAGAAAACAGCCAACCCCATTAAAAAATGGGGAGAAGAGATGAACAGAAACTTTGACAAGGAAGAAATCCGAATGGCCAAAAGGCGTATGAAAAAATGCTCATCATCACTAATCATCAGAGAGATGCAAATCAAAACAACAATGAGATATCACCTCACACCACAGAGACTGGCCCATATCCAAAAGGGTAATAGCAACAAGTGCTGGCATGGATGCGGGGAAAGGGGACTCTCATACATTGTTGGTGGGAATGTCGACTTGTACAACCTTTCTGGAAAACAATATGGACATTCCTCCAAAGACCAGAAATTGAGCTCCCTTTTGACCCAGCCATACCACTCCTGGGAATATACCCTGGGAAGCCAAAAACACACAGCGGAAACACAATCCACACTTTTATTTTCATAGCAGCACTATGTAAATAACCTGGAAACAACCAGTATGCCCGAGAACTGAAGACTGGATAAAGAAACTGTGTTACATCTACACAATGGAATACTATGCAGCTGTTAGGAAAAATGAAGTTATGAAATTTGTGTATAAGTGGATGGACATGGAAAGAATCATGTTGAGTGAAATTAGTCAGAAGGAAATAGAGAGACATAGAATGACTGCATTTATTTGCATGACATAAATATACCAGGTGATCTTACCAGAAGTGGAAATTACCACAATCATGTGGGAGTCAGAGGTTATGTAAGATAGAGAAGGGAACATGTGTGAATAAATGTCAAAACGTTTGATACTAACATAGAACTGAGCATTAAATACAGGCAAAAAATGCAAATGATGGCTTCTAAGTGTATGTAGTGCAACCCACAATGTGTAGGAGAAGGAAGAGAGAGAGAGAGGGAGAGAGAGAGGAGATAAAGAACCTGCCATTTAGGCAGGCCATGGGAGGGGGAGGGAATTGGGGACATGGGAGTGGGAGATGGGCAAGGGTGGAGGGCGGGTGCTGGAACACTGTGTGACCGAAGCCTCCAAACGTGATCAACGTTGTAATTGTATATCTCATGGTGGTATAATAAAATGTTTTTTAAAAAAAGTAGGAACAGATCTAGTCTCAGAGCTCACACAGCACACAGCAATTGGTCTTACTTTCGGCATCAGAAAACTCGTAAACTGACTTATAGTTCAGCAGTAAGTACACAGACTAACAGCTCTATGGTGAAGGTTTATGGTATTGTTTTTATTAGTTGAACAGTCTCTCTGGGGTCAGCAGGGTCACAGCTGGCAGTGCATGGAGATTACCAAGGACACTCCTTTAGTGTTGGGGATGGGCACAAGTGATGCCTGGAACCAAATACAGGTTCTCTCACTCACAAGTTCTACCATTTAAGCAACGTCATCTATCCTCAATGGACAGACATTTAAATACTTTTGTGCCTATGTTATAAAGCCGCCATCAACTAGATCAAGTCTGTTACAGTGAGCATTAGGCTAGGCAGAGTAGAAGACCGAAAAAATGGCATGAAGTTGCTCATTAACCAGACATTTCCTAAAAGTGAACTTTCCAAGTGACCCAGGCATAATGGCCAAAGTGGTAGAGAAAGCTCAATTTAGATCTGAGCCGGTTGTGATTCAAAATAATCTAACCTAGAACAACCTCGAATGCTGCAGGGCATTTCAGAGGTACTGATAGGCCAAGCCATCAGGTAGCAGATTAAGATCATGGAAACTTGTTCCTTAATGATGGGTCATGGTTGAGAACATGAGAATCAGACACACAGAAATTCTAATGCAAGTTTGACTGACTCCGCCTAGCTTTGTGAACCCAAGCAAATAACTTGACCTTTCTAAGTTTTAGTTCCTTCTTAAGTGGAATTGAATAATAAAAATAGTGACTATCTCATAGAGTGCTTATGAGAATTAAATGAAAAAGCACTTAGCATGGCACCTGGAACAGAGCAGGCACTTATAAATATTAGTTATAATTACTCATTCATTCAAATCCTTATAAAACAAATATTTACTGAATGCTTGTTATTCCATAACCACTGTTTAAAGTGTTTACGAGTGTTGCTATTATTATTGTTGCTATTCTTAGCATGAGCAAACATCCTAGACTTGTGTGGAACAATTCTGTAGACAGAAGTTGGTACTTTAAGGGAAGGGTTGAAGAAAAAAGAGGGAGATGGAGCAGGCTGGTATCCAAGAAATCAAAATCAATGCCAATTTTACAAATTGGGTAAAGCAAAGCGGGATCGTGAAATCCATAACTCCATTTGGGAACATTGGTACTTAGCTCCTCCTCCCTACACCCTTCCAGTACCCCCAACACCACCCCTCACCCCAAGTTAGCCAGAAAAGTCCATATTCAATTTCTGTGACAGATGTGCCAATGTGAAAAAACAGGAGTGCAGAGTTTATGAGTATTTGCAATGAGTGTTATGCATACGTTAATGACATCTCTGGGTTGGGGGAAGGAGAGGGACACACCCTTATCCAGAATTTTAACCTCAAAGTCAGTGAGAAGCTGTTTTGCAGACAAGGAAGGTCTGGTGCCATTGGAGATGATAAAGATGACATTCCTCTGCAGTTGACCTTGCAGTTGGGAATTTCCCCATTCCTAAAGTCCAAACTAACCTAAGGGCAGACTCAGAATTCAGACTCCGCTTCTCATTAATTATGATGAGAGCATCGGCCAACTCCTCTTCTTCTTGAAACTTGGTTTTCCCACCCATTAGGTGGGACTAATCATAAGCATCTTAATTGATGTTTTAAATAAAGTACTATATGAGATAACTGAGTAAGCTTTTGATACAGTGTTTTACAAAGTGTGTGGGGACGACTCCAGTATTAGTATCTCATAATCACTTGTCACTTGTATTAATTGTCTTCCTGTTGTTCATTGATTTGCTGGTGTGGACACCAGTAACATCTCCATAAGTGCTGTCTACTGCTAGTGTAGCCCAAGGGGATCTGCTCACTCCAGGAACACGAAAAGCCTCAAACCATTCATTCAGGTTATGGGAATGAGGTCTATAATTGTTACTGTTTTGGCATATCAAATATGACACAGGTAGCTTGCCAGGTTCTGCCATGTGGGTAGGATACTCCGGTAGTAGGTAGGCTCTCAGTTTGTGCATTTACTGATGAACCGAAGGGGAGAGAGTGCAATGGGGGAGAGATTGGCCGATATCTCTGATCTCATCTCATAATATCTGTTTCAAATATGGATCCTTGCCAGGGATACAGCTCGGCCTTAGAGTACATGTCTTGTATAGGTGAGGCCCTAGATTTAATTCTTAAGACAAATATTCTTTATTTTACTCTATATAATCTGCATACACCACTTGACTTATGACAAATAAGTACACTTACTCATTTCATTACTCTCTGTTTTATCCATTTTCTTTCCATTAAACACCATACGATTAATGCCATGTTTTCCAACCCTAGAACAGCATCAATGAGAGGAAATAAAATTCTGAATGAGTGAATAAATGAATGACTAAATGAAAGTGAATCCTTAACTTAACTCTTTCTAGTGTCAACCCAGAGACTGACACACACTCTAGTCTGAGAACTTTAAGAGGCAACTAATCATCAGCCTAGACTGTTTTTCTCTCTTCCTTTTTGCTTTAAGCATGTTTAATTTGTTTAAATTACTTAAAGAAGCAAATTACCAAGGAGCGGTAACTGAGTGAGTAGCTTTAGGATGGGTATCCATTAATACCCAAGCTCTGTTGCAGAGTTGTAAAGACTTCCTGGGGAAGAGTTTTACTTGATGTATTGTGATGTAAAGAGTGGGTCAAGGTCTCTTAGGTATTGAGCTCTCACAACTGGGTGCCTGGGCATAAAGATTCTGGAAAAAAACAGCCTACCTACTGCTCTGTGATCTCAGTTACACTCAGGTACTTGCTTGATTACCCTCATTTCACTAGTCTTGGGAATGGCCTAATCCTTAACCAAATGAGTCATGGATGAACCAGTGTTCAGAATTGGACCCTTATACCTGGGTTAAGTCAATTCCACTTCAAGATGGCAGATTATACCATCAAATCAGGGAAACACACCAGGCTGGCAATGTTTTCAACAACTGGAAGCCTTGTAAGTAGAGAGAGGGTTCAGGTCTCACAGGAGCCTTAGAGATGGAGAGAGTCAGGGGTGGAAGCTGAAGAGCACAGCATATCTACTACCCCATATGACATATTCTCGGGCTCTGAAGTTTTCCATATGGTTATCAGCTATGTGACTTGGTTACTGATTTCTCTGTGTGTGCTTAGATTGTGTCCTCTGTAAACTGAATGTAGCAATAACACAATGCTGTGGCAAGACCCAGAAGGACTTCATGATCATAGAACTCATCTAAGCACAGAATAAGCACTATTTGTTCACCTTTATATGAAAGACAAAGGTTGCCATAAAGAACATAGGGGCTGCTGTTGGAAACAATACATGGGGTTCTAGGTACAGGAACCAAGTGGAAGGACATGCGCACCCGGAGCATTTTGGAATCACTCCGCCGACAAAGCTCTAGGTATTCAATCACTCAGTACTCAGCACAGCCTGGCATTGGGACTTCACTTACTCATCTCCTGCATTACCAGGGCTAATCATAGGTCTTTATATATTCCCAGTTCTGCTTCTTGGAGGAGAAACCAGGGTTTGGCCAGAAGAGGACTCAGAGTAACAGATCTTAGGCTCTGAACTAAACTACCTAGGGCAGCTCTTTCAACTGTACTGAGAATGAGAAAGCAACATCATTTGGACAAGGTTATGGAGCAAAGCAGATTTGGAGAACTGGAGCTTCTTTGCCATGCACCTGTATACCCTTTCGCTCCAGCAATATACAATCCGGTGTATATTGGGCGAAATGTTGTAAATGTTTCTAAAGTCATGCATTGTAAATGTTTCTAAAGTCATGCATTGTAAATGTTTCTAAAGTCATGCTTTAGAAACATTTCAGGCCATAATAAATTCCTGACCCTACATCTTTCCTAGTGCTTTAGCTTTTCTTCTCCAAAGACTCAAAACTGTCTTGTGGACAATTGCTCAGACTCTGAAGGGGTCACAGAGCTGTTCTCAGCACCCAGCCCCTCCCCAACAGTTTAATCCTATATTCTAAAAGCTTAGAAAATGCTTGAGACACCAGGAATTCATGGATTCAATTGGAGTCAGTGGAATTTAGTTTATTTGAATTGACTTGAACTGAATAAAATGAAATTACTAAACTAAATGGAAATAATTGAATTGGAATATAGAAAATTAAATGGAATCAAGATTAATTGGAATGGAATCAATGAGAACGGATTGAATCATGATGCTAGAAGAGGTTGGACATCACCTTTCTGACCCTGAGCATTGGGTAAAGAGGGAATTAAAATCCAGGAAAGTGAAGGAAGGGTGAGATGGAGGACAGGGACTTAGACAGGGTCAGGAAAGTAACAGAACCAAGTCTCAAATTCAAGTTGTCTGACTGCCGGATCATCCTTTACCCATTAAGTCATAGTTCCAGAATTGTGACACCTAATGCTATGCTATATTTCTATTTTTAATAAATTTAAAAGAGATTATTAAAATGATCTTAAAATTAAGATCATTTGATTCTTCACCTTTTAAGAGTGAAGAATCAATAAAAATAAATGTGTAAGAAACTCTTGTAAATAACTAGGTATTCAAATATCATCACTTCTAAACATTCTGATGAACAAATAACCAAGCTATGCTCTAAGATTCTTTCATCTTACATCCTCTCTGTGGCAGGAATGGGAAGCAAAAGAAATGTAAAGACTATAAGCACAGCTAAGGGAAGAATGTCAAAGAAGGTCTTTGGGAGATGATTCTTTATGAAATTTCATTTACTTTAAAGCATAAAGATATGGCGATTTTTCCCTACTACCTTCTTTGAATTCTCAATCATAAAATCATTCTGCCTGAGATTCTGTCATCAGTGTCATTCATTGGACAATGTTTTCTAAAATTCCATTAAAATATACACGTGATAACTCAAGGAGATAGCATATATAATATCCACATATTAGTGTAATAACTTTTTCCTATCAACTATCTAATACCAGGATGAAAACTTACATGGAGCATCAAAAAATATATGAATTAAAAAGAAAAGCTGAAGGGCTGGAGGAGCAATAGCACAGCTAGTAGGACATTTGCCTTGCATGTAGGCAACCCAGGTTCAAGTCTGGCATCTGATATGTTCCCCTAGTACCACCTGGAGTAATTCTTGAGTGTAGAGTCAGGAGCAACCCCTGAGCATTGATTGTTGGGTGTGACCCAAAAAGCAAAAAAAAAAAAAAAGAAAGAAAGAAAGAAAGAAAAGAAAAGCTTAATTTGTGACCAATACATACTAATTTCTAAAACTTGGATATATAGTACAGTCAGGAATTTAAATCAAGAAGTCTCCTGTATGATAATACCAGTTTGGATTCCTATGAAAAAGGAAAATGGTGGCCCACTGGCCTTTTGTGTTCCTTTCCTCTGAATAGCAGCACAGCTTAATCAACAGAAAACACAAATCAAAATTTCACTAAGACTTTTCATCATTCGTATCACTTGTCTTTCCATTGTTCATCGATTTGCTTGAGTGGGCAATAGTAATGTTTCCATTCGTCTCTGTCACGTGCTAGTCTAAGTCTAGGGTATCTGCTCACTACAGAAACATGATGAACTTCAAATTGTTCAGGTCATGGGAATGAGGTCCATCATTGTTACTGTACTTGGCACATTGAATACTACACGAGTAGCTTACCAGGCTCTGCCATGTGAGTGGGATACTCTTGGTAGTATGTAGGTTCTCTCAGTTCATTCATTTACGATCAACTGGATGTGCACAACAGGGAGAGCTGGTAGCAGCTCTGCTCCATGTATCCCATGTATCTGTGTCTCTGTTCAGCATACCTAGGCTTGAAATAGGCTTCTCTATAGGGTGGGACTCTGACGAACCTGCCTTGAGATCGGCTTTTCTCTTGGGTGAAGCTCTGATGAGCTGTGGAGTCTGGATGTTGAAAATGGCTGCCATCTTGGTATTGGGGTTCCTTTGGCTTCTTCTGAGGCTCTATTAGGATGGCCATCCAGGGTCAAAGCTCTCCCTCCTTCCCGGACACCTCATGATCAGTGGAGTACAGGGAGAGCAGGTAGCAGCTCTAAGACTTTTCATAACTCAGGCAATATAAGGGTGGCAAGGTCAGCCTCATCCTCAGGAAAAGCTGAGCTCAGAGATCTACAATATCTCTTTGCTCAGGTGCCTTGACAAATCAAAGTCACAGGGAGAAAAAAAATCTCCAACCTCACTTCTCTTTTAACCATATTATAGGCATTTTGCAACTGATATAAAATACTTCCTTTTCATTAATGGTTGTGGGAGTGGGGAGGCAAAAGTGATGAGTGAGGACCTTGGAAAGTCAAGGGTAAATAGATACAGTTCATTTCACAGATTTGAGTAAACATTGAGGCTGCCATTTTTGTTACTTTTTGTTTTTGTTTATTTGCAAATGAGAGGAAGTACAGGGTGATGCTCAGAGGTTACTCCTGACTCTACAGTCAGGAATTACTCCTGATAGTTTTCCAGGGACTATATTGGATGCCAGGGATCGAACCCAGGTCAGCTGGGTGCATGGCAAGCATCCAAGCCTCTGTACCATCTCTCAGGTCCAGCATTGAGGCTGCTTCTAAAGTGTGTAATCACCCTAATAAGCCACGGTGCTTGTCAAGATGTGTGCTCAGGGTGCTTGCTACTGTGATGTGCAGATAATTGGCCCTGCTGTAGAAAAGAAAAACCGGTGGCAGGCCCTTAGCAAACCACAGGGTGGGCACAATGACACACTCAGGGATGCTGACAGCCACCCTGGCTCTAGGTTTCTGAAATGGTCACGATTACAGTCATCTTGTCTCACCAGGTGCTAAAATGAAAACAGAAAAAGATCTGGGGTGGGGCACTGGAGGTAGATTCTGGTTTCTTATTCACCACCAGCCCCCTGCGCCCCATCAAAGGTTTTAGATCAAAGTCAGCTGGGCCAGAAAAAAATACCACAAAGGATAATCACAGTTGCCTCTTTTAGTTAGACCCACACAATCTCCAAGCTAGGGGATAATAGGGCCTATCTTGGGACTTGGCCGTTACCTTGAGCTCTGTGCAAAATTCATGAAAAGGGACTCAGATCAGTCACTAAGTGGCATTCCTCTATTTTGGCTTCATCCCAGTTTCCATTTTTACTCTGGTTCCAGTAACTAGGTTGTTTCTATGTTCCCTTGTGATCAAGCCCTGGCTTTAAACATGTTTCTGCCACTTAATTGAAACCCTCACGCATTCCACAAATATTTAATAAGCACTGTTTGTGTGATACAAACTGTTCTAAATCCTGAAGATATATTCGTGGAAAAGGTAAATAATGTCCTCATGGAAATTGTACTTCAAAAGGAGAAAAATAATGAGGAAAATAAATGAACACTCACTATATTATCTGATACGGTAATAGGAAGTCAACAAAGAAAGGGAAAACTTCAAGGATGCTCATTTATGCAGAAGAGAGGTCAGAGAAGATATCTCTGAAGATGGCATTTGCCTAGAGACTAGTGCGGTTCAGGCATGAAGTTGGAGTTCTCTGGGAGACAGTATTCTAGGTCAAGCTCAGTGCACTAGATTGGAGACAAGGAGAAAGTGTGAAGGGAGTAGTTAAAAGTCCAGTGACTTCTAGTGAAATGAGGTCCCAGGGGAATGACAGGGAATGTCAGAGAGGCAGCTGGACCCTGACACACTGTTGAATACTCAGATTTGTTTGTTGCATTCTGGTCTTGTCTATTTCCTGCAGACCTCCCCTCATGCAATGAAGTCTTTTTCTGTCGGGGGGCTTCGCTCGGGATCCCCAACAGTGCCAGGAAGCGAGTTCCCTTCTACCTCCGAAGCCAGCGAGAAATGGATGAAAACTCAGGAATCCGATGCAGTTTTAAAAGGCTTTACTTATCACAGGTTCAGGCATACAAATCAGCAAAAGGAAAAGCCCGGTGCTTAGGATTCCAGGCTAGAACCCCAGCCACGTGTAGGCCAAGATGGCGGCCACCACGTGTAAAGGCCCTGTAAAAGGAGAAGAAGACAAGACTCCCAAGAAGGGTGAGCGCTCACAAAGGGAGAGCCCACAAAGAAGCGCGAGAGAGGAAACAGGCTAGTTTATACCCCTGCAACTCAGACCTTCCTCCCACTGTTATGGAAAGCAGGGAGGGTCAAATGCCCTTAGGTAATCCCTCCCTGCACCTCACCTAGGCCCTTTAGTATGCTAATATTTTGAGCCAAGATCTGCCTGGAAATGCCTTTATAGGGTAGAGAAGGGCGTTTCTGAGATGGCATGTCTCTGTACCAAAGACTAATACTAATGCTGTTAAATATTTCTCCAAGCCTTCACAAGTCTCTTCTACTTCATTGTAGTTTTATATTTTAGTTGCCTTTGAGTATATCAGGGAGCCATGCTTGTTTGCTTGGAAGCAAACAGCATTTCTCTCTGGTCTAATTACTTATGGGTCCTGCGTGGCCAGGCTAATATGCTGGTAAGATCTAGCTAGTCCCACGATGATTGTGGTAGCATGGGAGAATATTTATACCAGCTAGTACAGCATACATGGTCAGATAAACTGCCACATTTAGACTACCCCCTTATCTACGAAGTGATTTGCAGGAGGCAATCCAGAGCAGATGCAGCGGCCCTTAGGAGTCCTGCAACATTCTTCCACTGGCCAAATTTTCTATGTAAGTCTACTGGTCCTGTAGTCAGCTGCTTCCTATTTTGAGTGTCCTTATTCAAGCCCTGAAATTCACATCAGGACCTGCAGTTAATAGAGCTGAGGAGCACATTGTGAGTTCAAAAGGGCCTGTCTTTACTTCTGTATCTTTTTCTCCTTTTTCAAGTTTCTCCAGGAACAAGCATAATTCCATTTCAGCCCAAGACTTCCTTTAGTTATGTCTTTCTTTACTCCAATGGGCCTATGTTTCTGATGTTTGCACAGATGTTGTCTGGAAGAATCCGAAATGCTACCTTTGTGACAGTGAAAATATTGTACTCTATACCGGACATTGATATTGAACAAATTTTGAATAATTGATGAGTTTTCCTTACAAGTTGGTGACAAAGCTGGCCCCAACCAACTTTTCTGGTTCATTCCTTGCCATTACTTTTCTGAATTTCATTTCTCTCCAAACACATTGCAAGCCTTTGATCATTAGCAAAGCCTGCCCTCTCCACCAGCAGTATAAGTATGTATATCTATGCATTCCTCATTGCTCTCCACATAATAAGTATTTTTTAGAAAAGATCATTTTGTGGAAAAATCAAATTCAGGTTGGTATGCAGTCCTTAGCTGAGCATCACTCTACTGTATGCGTTGTACTCACCCAACCCTCCTTTACATAAGACTCTACTCATCCTAATTCTGCTTTGCCCTATAATTGAGGGTCTACCTCAAAGGTTGAAAAAGGTGGTATACTTCAGTTAAAAAGTTTCACTGTTGAGGAACACTTCTTGGACTTAATTCTGGTCCTGGCAGTTATTAGTATTTTCAATTTTGAAAATTATTGAGCTCCTCTGTGCCTCTGTTTACTTAGCTCTCAAACTGGGACAGTCACAATGTTCACCTATTAAGCCTGCTTTAAGGGGATAATTGCAGTCAGTTGATAACCTTGCTACTCCTTTCGCTTCTCTACACAGCAACCATCATGAGTTTTGAAATGTGCTCTCTCAACAGATGTTTCACAAGCTTGTAACCTATTTCTCATCCTCCAAATATCGGCCCGATAATTGCAGAGAAGCATTTTCTGTGGTGGATGCATTTAAAGAATGGCCTTTTAAGACCATGTCCTCTCCCTCATCCAAGGCACTTTGCACCATTATCCTTTACCAAAATTTTTCATTTCTATCTCCTTCAGTGAACTAGATAGGGTGGTACTTTTGTTCCTAGTTGTTATCTTGGATCATGCACCTACTTCTGGCCAATAATTTGGGAACAAAGATGCCATTCATTATTCTTAATATTTCGTTGCCAGCACAGAATTTC
The DNA here is from genome assembly GCA_021461705.1 of Cryptotis parvus. Classification (NCBI taxonomy): domain Eukaryota; kingdom Metazoa; phylum Chordata; class Mammalia; order Eulipotyphla; family Soricidae; genus Cryptotis; species Cryptotis parvus. The sequence continues at coordinate 173,086 of JAJIBD010022271.1, read as the reverse complement.
GAGCTATAATTCTCCCTATAATTCTGTAATTAACAGTACTTGAGAGAATTCTTCAACAGATAATGATGAAAAGATATTCCTTGTCCTACAAACCCATAATGAAGCATAAAAAGAATAAACCTTGAAACACTACAGATTCAGGGGTTGTTTGTTACTGAGGCATATTCCTAGCCTCTTCTGCCTAATGTAAACTTTTTCTATCTTTCTTTGAAAACAATTGTTTTATTATTTACTTTTTTGGGCCATACCCCAAAATGCTCAGGGGTTATTCCTGATTCTGCACTCAGAAACTATTCCTGACAGTGCTAGGGGACCCTGTGGGATGTCGGGAATCAAACCCAGGTAGGCCACATGCAAGGCAAACGCCCTACCCACTGTACTATTGCTACGGCCCCTGAAAACAATTGCTTGTTTCTCCTTAATGTTTACTCTTCATTTGTTCTATAGTAATAAGACCCTTTTTTAGGTAAGGGATGTTTGCACTGAAGAAAAACATCCTCTCCCTGGCTGTCTGAACTTTTTAGGAATATTAAATGAAAAGTTCTAGCCAAGGGTTAGTGAACAGAAGTTGTTTGCTACATAGGAACATTTCTTTTGATGAGGATCTAGTATTGTTTCTAAGGCTAGAAAGTGAAAATAATCTTCCTATAGATGACAGGACAAGGGACTTTAGAAATGCATTGTCTTGCATGGTGGAATCATCCTACCCGCCCTGGGTGCCTCATGCCCAGCTTGGCATAGAAGTAAAAGTAAACTTTGTCTTCAGTAAACTAATATTATTTGGAGTTTCTGTGAAAACAATCAAGTTTTTCATCTCACCAATATTCTACTCCAAGTCATCTTACTAGTTCATTTAATTGATTAGTGTCTGTTCCAATATTCGTGTTCACACACATGAAGCTTTATGAAAAAAGAAATAGTTTCTGTCTTTTTTTTATTATGCACAAAGAATTTAGCACTGGGGTGCTGTAGAGAAAGTGCATGAAAGTATGGGCTGAATAATGGAGAATGAGTGATGCATAGGAATCATGGAATAAATGATGATCACCGGTTACTAGCCATTTCTCATCTGTTTTGTTTTTCGTTTTAGAACAGGCTTTCCTACTGTCTGTCATTAAAGTTTGATCATGAAACAATTCCTATGGTTTATTGTGTTCCTTCTGCTTGAAAAACCATTCATCTTCTTTCTTATTGATCAAATTCTACCAAGAATGTGTTTTTGAACTCACCTGAGAAGTATACATCGTGCTAATGTAAGAAGAAGCTGAGTGCTTCTGTGATTGCCATCAGTTTGCAAGAATACAGGCAAGTCTAGAGAGATTAAATAGTGTCCTCCTTAGTTTGGGCTGACCATAGAATTTATTCATCAGTCTGGAGTTGGTTGCCCCAGGTCAAGACTCTTGCAGATTTGGTGTTTACTGAGTCCTGGTACCACTGATTGCAGACTAGGACTTTTTCACTGTGTTCTCCATGAAGAAAAGAAGTCAAGAGAACGCCCTGAGGGTGCTCTAATCTAAAGGCTCTGGTCTCTTTCAGGAGGCTCCACCCTCATGGGCTAATTATCTCTTAAAAGTCTCACCTCAATCCTTATCACATTAGATAGAGGTAGGATTGCAGCATATGGTATATTTCCATCTATAATAATTGTTAAAAAAAAAATCACAGTTGTCTTATTAAGGAATCCAGATTTCCTGCCCATTTAGTGTAGGAGTCTACAAATAGTTTGCATCTACAAATAATGGATGCAAACTACAGTTTGGTTATTTGTAGCCGAACAAATATCCAAATGCATCTATCAATAGTTTGGGTAAATTGTTATTGCTTCTTTTCAGAAAAAACTATCATTTTAGGAAAATTCATCTTTCTATGAATTTCAATTGGAGGTACAATGGGTTTCAATATTCGGAACAAGTGACCCTAATTGTTCAGCCACAGTAGCAGGTGGTGAGCACAGAAAGAGCTCATCACTTTTGAAGGGTATAATTTTTAATCATCCATATGGGTATATGTAGACTGTGTTTCTTAATACTTTCCACATGGGGACTTTTACAATTGGTGGGAAGTAGTGTCCCCAGCCTTAAATTTTAGGACTTGGTGTATTTGGAACCCAGGAGGCCAAAGTACAGAAACTCACTTAAAGGCAAACAAAATGGCTGCTTAGTTTTCCATATGAGGACACCAAACAAACAAAAGAAACTTGGTCCCTTTAGAAACATTGTGTAGAACTTCTAAAATTCTCTCTGGACATGTTACTCAAATGGGAGCGAATCATTTTGAAAGATAAGATGTGCTGTGCCTGGAGTTAGTCCAGCTGAGGCTGCATACCAGTTAATGCACACGAGACACAAAGGCTCAGGTTCCCACGAGTTTCTGCTGCCAACACTGAAAACAAATACAATTCAACAAAATAAATGCAATATACAATAAAATCTAATACAAGAAAGCCAATTAGGTAGCTTGAATTACTTTCCCTTTTCCAGCTTTCTTTCGGTGTAAGAGAAATAAAGGGGAAAAGAGAAAAGCAAACCCAGCAGAGAGCAAGTGCCTAATATATGTCCTTGAAATCGGTTCATCTGACCACACTCAACTTACATGATTTTTCACTCTTTTCTAGTTTCCCCTGAACCCTTCTGAAGTCCTCTGAAGAAATTCAGTGTTTGGCATCATTCAAACCAGCAGTTTCTAGAAGATTTCTGCAACCAGAATCTCTACTTAAAAAAAAAAGCTTGCTTGATTTAATACTCACCAAACCAGTTAACATATTAATGTTTGCTTGATTTAAGTCACAAAGTCCTCTAACATATATTAATGGTTTTGAGATCTCTCGGGGCAAAAACAAACAAAAAATCAAACCAAAAAAATCTCATTGAACTTCTCAACCTCATAATTCTCCAAAGCGTTTTTGTCACAGAATCTTTTCAAATGCATTTTGCAACCCATAAATATGTCAATAAACACTTTGGAAACACCAATTTCATGAAACTTCTCATTTCGGGCTTGATAAATGTAGCATCTTAGAGAAGGGAAAATTGTCAGTCAGGACATGAACTCAGACCATCCAATCTTGAGTCCACAGCACAGACAGTCTCTTCCCATGAGTGAGACAACACATCCCAACAGCAGTTTTGAATGGTCAATGTTTCATGTAACAGCTCATTTGCCAACAGATCATGTCACAGAAATATGTGACCAAGACATTGTGTTGTGAAATGAATGGATTTACAAACCAGGGGACCAGCCCTGTGCCCTGCTCATTAGGAGCAATTTGCATCGCGGAGCATCAGTGTGACAGGACTAGCTAGGGATTTGTTTAGCTCATTTAGAGTAATACAGACAAGAGATTAATCACTTCAACATGCATGTGCCTTGCTTCTATGGCCCCACTGTGCAGGTCCATCCAAGAGAACCTAAGCAGTAGAATAATTTCAATATTTTATCTGTAGCCATCTTGTCTTAGAGTTGGTGGCTCTGTCATCTCACCTCTAACACTCAAGCCTCTAGATTGGGCTGGAACTTCCATCCAGCCCAATGGAAGCCTGGGTCAGCCACATGGACTGGAGAAGCAACACAGAACTCAGTTATATCCACTTTCAATTATCTCTTCCTAGAAGCATTGCAAACAAAGGGTAACACAGGAAGCCTCAGCACTTTAAAGCATCCAATTGTTCACAGCACTTTAACTATAGTGAGGTGCATTTCTTTAAAAAATCCAGACGTGGCAAAAATGGGTCTGGAGTAACCTGATACCATAGGCTATTGTCTCACAAATGATTTATTAGCTTTGGCTGCTGTGCACTCAGAGGTTTGCCTATGCCTAGGGCCTCCTCTCTAGAAGGGAGTCTTGCCTCCCCTAGAGAAACATTTCTTGGGGAAGAATAAGAAACTTTTCCCATTGATGCTCCTATAGAAACCCCATTTTTTGGTTGCATCCTAAGGTTTTTCTCATGTCCACTCATGTGGACTATTTAGAAAGGGACGGCCCTTCCTGGGAAGAGGTACAATTTAGGCCATGACTGCTAAAGAAATAGTGCTCTTAGTAAAAATAGGATATCAAGAATAAATAGCTTAAATTCAAAGATCTTCCACTTCTTTTAATGAACGGAATTTGTTTATCTATTTGAGACTTTATTTCATCTCTAATAAAAAAGGAGTTTTTAATGCCTCTATGATAGTATTTTTTGAAATTCAAAAGAAGATGTAATGCAGATCAAGTGTTTGGCTTAATGTGTGACCCATAGAGCTCTATCAGTATCAATTGTAACAGAAGGCAAGCAGTTGCTAAGGTCAGCCAAAAAATTTTTTTTTTCATGAGACAGTGGATAGAGTGTTTGCTTTGCATGCAGCCGACCTGGATTCAATCCTCAGCATCCCATACGGTCCTCTGAGCACTTTCAGGAGTAATTCCTGAGCGCAGAGCCAGGAGTAACTACTGATCATTGTTGGGTCTGACCCAAACAAAGCAAAAAAAAAAAGTTTATAAAAAATTCATGGTACCTGATTCAGGTATTTTTAATCTTTTGTTGCAAAATCAGTTACTAGTGCTGGATAACAGATAACCAAAAAATCTCAGGGACTGTGCAATAAGCACTTACCTGTCACTGATATAACTGGGTCCAATGAATTGTTTCTCAGCTGAAAACTGGATAAGGTCTTCTCCAAACATTTTGCCCTTCTTGGAACTGACAGTCCTAGGGTTTTCTTCTCATGGAGACACTGCAAGTGAAAGAGAACCAACGGACTGGAGCTGGCATGATAGCACAGCGTGTGGGGTGTTTGCCTCGCATGTGGTTGACCCATCGCTGGGTGTGACCCAGAAAAGAAAACAAATGGGACCACAAAATAAATTTTGGATCCTAGATTTAGAATACCCCCTTCTATTGTTTGTTAAAGTAATTCATTTGTTTAAGCCCAAATTGAAGACATTTTAATGTACTTTGCATTTCAATGTAAGAAGTTAAAATCACTTGTCAAAGATTGTGAATACAGGAAGGAGTAAATACTTATATACTGTATTGATAATGTCTCCTGTGAGGCTGGATAGACTGCACAGCAGGTAAGACACTTGCCTTACTAGGGGCTGATATGGGTTCAATCCCCAGCATTGCATATGGTATCCTGAGCACTGTCAGAAGTGATTCCTGAATGAAGAGCCAGGAGTAACCCTGATCATTACCAAGTGTGGCTCCTAAATTTAAAAAAAAAATTATACCTTCCACTCTTTCCACATAAAAATTGTTTCTTTTTATAAAAAATACAACCAAATTGGATATGCAGTAAGTACACCAAAATCACGAGCATAATAATAATAATAATAATAATAATAATAATAATAATGACAATAATAAATAATACTAATAATAAGGGTCCAGGGAGATAGTGCAAGGGTAAGTATGCATGACTTTTTATACTCATTATTTCTTTTGTGGTGCAGAAGATTCTTAATTTGACATAGTCTTAATTTGATTGTTATTTTTGCTTTTTTTGGCTTGTCCTACAACTTTGAATCTGTAAGAAGCCTTAGGATACAATTTTAGAAGGGTTCTGCCTATATTTTTTTTAATCAAAAGCTGGGAGAAAATATTTATTTATCACCCATCTAACAAAGGGCTAATAGCTAAAATATATAAAGCACTTGCAAAACTTAGCAACAATGAAACCAACAATTCCATCAACAAATAAGAAAGAAATGATAAATGGACACTTTCTTAAAGAAGTCCTAAAGACAGCCAATAGGTATATGATATGAGTTCTTTGTCATTTATCATCAGGAAATGCAAATTAAGATAACAGTGGGATGTCACCTCATGCCAGTGAGATTTGCACCTATTTTTTTTAAAAAAAATTAAAAACAATCGATGCTGGAGTGGATACAAGACTAAAGGACCTCTCATCCACTGTTGGTATTGATGGGTGGTGGGCCATTGTTAACTGGTCGTTCTCTAGGGAAAAAAATATGGACACTTCTTAAAAACTAAGAATTAAGCTTCCATATGACTCAACATTGCATTTCCTAGTATCTACCTCAAGGACCCACAGTTACTATTTTGAAAAGACATCTGTGATTCTACAGTCATTGCAACACCGTTCGTGACAACCAAAATCTGGAAACAACTCTAGTCCTCAATAATACAAAACTGGTTAAAGAAATTATGATATAGATACACAATGGAGTACTTCTCAGTTGTAAATAAAACAAAATCATGCAATTTGAACTAGAAGGTATCATGCTGAGTGATGTCGGAGAGAGATGGCTAGGTACAGGATGAGCTCGCTTATGTGTGTTATATAAAGAAACATAGTAAAAGAGCAATGACTGTCCAAAGGATGCAGCACTGGGAAACTGTTTAACAGAACTGAGATTGCCTGGGATGGGCATAAGGTGGGTAGGAGGGTAGGGGGTTCATGGAGCACTGGTTGAGGAAATTAAGCAGTGTTGTGTTAGAATGATGTATGCAAGAAACTACCATTAACAGCTAAATCATGACATTTCAGTAAAATGGAAAAGTAAAAGATGGATTCCTTATATGCAGCCCACACTGGCTCTACTTCTGACTCACAAGACCCTGAGCTAGACTAGGTATAGCCCTAGAGGTTATTGGCATTGTTGACGGTAGTACTGGAGGCTACTCAGTAACTCCAGCAGGCCTTGAGCACTACCACAGCATCTCAGCCCTTAGCACAGAATCTTCTGGTCTGGGCTATCAAGAATCTCCAAATGGTCCCCAAGCCTCTGGAACACTGCTTGAGAGTCCGCCCACAAAAATGAAAATAATTATTAAAAATTATTAAAACACTCTAAATTAAAACATGTGAATCAGAATTCAATAAATCTAGAGAAATAATTATATAAATATGTATTTAGAATGCAAATATATTTGTCTTCTTTTCCTGTTTCTCAATCACACAAATATCTTCTCTAATGGAAATTATTTTAACTATGTTGATCAATATCTTCCAAGGAAATCTAAAGTACACATATGGAGCAGCATTCGAGTAACTGTTTTGTTTAATAGAAAGCTTACACACACCATTTCGAGCCATTACTTTTCATTTAACAAAACATTTTAGGTCTTGCCTAGACTGCACTAACACATAAAAATGTGTCAATATTCCTTTTAAATAGAGTAATTTAATAACTAAAGGAATAACTCAAGGCTCAGGGATAGTTAAACATTGTTTGTGGGGTTGCTGTGTGGATAGGAATTCATCAGGAGGACATGAGTCAAGGGGAGTGGTAGGGGAGCAAGGAAACTGAAGAAGACCAGGACAAGATTTTCTTCACTGTGTTTTATTTCCCTGCCCCTCGAGGTGTGGTTGCAGTGCCAGGCTGCATCAACAGTTGACAGACAGGAGACAGGCTTGTCTACATCCAGGGCTCTGCCCTGTGGACCCTGGATGGTTGATGGTATGACAAAGAAAGAGACTGGGCCCCGTGGATGAACCCAGAGCCACAGCAGAGCCTGGCAAGCTACCGTGGTATATTCGATATGCCAAAAATAGTAACAAAATGTACCTCATTCACAATGAATGGAGATGTTACTGGCACCCACTTGAGCAAATTGATGAACAACGAGAAGACAAGTGACAAGTGACAAGTGTATTGTTTCTTCTGGTTCCCAACTGAACCTGGTCCAACCTCCTTGATATGAGTGCAGAGTGTCTCTCAGATTCTTGCAGGAAACATCTTTGCTGCTGAAGTATAAACCAAATTGACTTACTTCACTTATAATATGGCACTCTAATTCATAGAGAATGGTCTATGATTGCTCACTTGCCACAACTGTCACTGGAACAAGAATCTATAGGACCACTGTAAGAGTAAAGACAAAAATAACATGTTGTAATTGAGCCCTGGAGATCCTAGAAACCCATGTAAAGATCAGAAGATATAATGAGTTTAAAAGTAGTAATGGTGTTAATGAATTCATGCACCAAATTTTCATCATATTTCCAGTGTTATTCTAGCTGCTAGAGATGCAAGAGGGAAATAAGCCTTATGAACACATAGGCCTCTGCAAAAGCAGGTAAGGAAACAAACACATCTAATGCAGGAGTGGTGATAAGCTCTTGAAATGGTAAAAGAGAATGAAAGAGATAATAGTTGTCAGGTAAAAGAAAAGATCTTTGGTGAAGGGAGACAAACAAGCATTGCCCACAAAGAGAGGTAGACCAGGAGGTTTTCAGACACATATCATTTTATTAATCAGTTCCTTCAAATTATTAGGATGTTTGCTATGTTCACCATGATTGAATACTCCCAGAGAAGATGCTCACGAGTGCAATGCTCTTTGTTTTGGCTAGAAGTATTAGCAAACAATCACCAATATTTGGCTAGAAGTATTAGTAAACAATTACCACTATTAAACCGAGCATTCTAATCTCACTAATTAAAAAATAAACAGTTCTAAGAATGTGGAACAGAATGACTAAGATTCTGATTTTTAGTGGAAAAAACAGTGATTCCATAGAGCTTCAGAATAATATCCATGCTGTGTTTCTTTGGGATAATCTACACTCAGTCTCGAATTTCCCTTCCTGGGATTTTTCTCAGTATTATCCTTGTTAGAGTCTAAATCCTAATGGTTATAAGCTAAAATATTTCCCAGAAGGCACTCAAGTCACTTACCTTCCTTTCTCCCTAAGGTGGAGTAAGACAGCCATTCTGCTTGAGTATTCGCCATTTGTCTTATCATAACCGGTGGAAGAAAAGGCAAAGGTAATTCTCATAAAGGTTTCATACATGCATTTGTCATTTGGTTTGTTCTCTTGACTATCTGTGAATCATGTTGATAAGAATTAATCCAAAAATGCTTTTTCAAGAAAAATGAAGGACCATGTGGATGATACAAGCACCACTGTCTGAAGTGTAAGCAAGAAAAAGAAGTACATGAAGTACCTGTATTGTAAACCATGATCCCCAAAAGGAGTGTGAGAGAAAGAGAGAGAGAGAAAGAGAGAGAGGGAGAGAGAAGAAAAGTGCCATGCTGGTAGGGGGGTGGTGGATAGCAGAAGGTAAACTGGATATTAATGGGGAAATTTACATGGGTGAAGGGAAGTGTGTTGGAACATAGTAGGACTGAAATCCAATCATGAACAACTTTGTAACTGTGTATTTATAGTGATTTAATAAAAAAAAATTAAAAGAAACGAAAAGAAATAAAGGTTTGCTGTTGTAAAATCACTGCATTTAAAAGGATATTTTGCTACTTAGTATATTTGTAGAAATAACTAATGGATATAATAATTAGCTAAATAATCCACAGCTATTTCTTAAAGACCTATATATGCCTTTTTTCTCACATTGCTCCATTTCCCTGAGATAGCTTCTCCCAGCAACAGTCTGCACCCCTATTTAATCTGTATGTGTAAATCATCACTTGTCTTCCCATTGCTCATCGATTTGCTCGAGCAGGCACCAGTAACATCTCCATACATCCCTTCGTGTGCTAGTGTAGCCCAAGGGCATCTGCTTGCTCCAGGAACATGAAGAGCCTCAACCACTCCCTTCAGGTCTAGGGAATGAACGTCTATAATTGTTATTGGCTTTTGACATATCAAATACGACACAGGTAGTTTGCCAGGTTCTGCCATGTGGGTGGTACCACCACAATTAAAATATAAAATAAAATTATGATAGTAAGTAATACTCATGACTGACACTGACGTAGTGCTTAGGTACTTTAACCCTTTTCACTTTTCTTTCCATAATCCCAAGTACTCTTTCTTTACATAGCTCTCTTTAAACCTTCATTAAGAATCTTGCAAGCAATGTGAGTTTATTCATGAACTCATTCCTTAGTTTATTGTTTATAAGATACATATAGAGTATCTTCTACTCTCTAATGGTGATACCATTTCACCAAATCTCTTCAGTGCCACCCTCGAGAACATCATGCGACAATTAGAATGGGAAGGAATGGGAGTGAAGATAGATGGTCGGCAACTACACCACCTCCGCTTCGTTGATGACATCGTTCTCATAACACCAAACATTAGCCAAGCGGCACAAATGCTGGCTGACTTCAACTGAGAATGTGGAAAGATAGGTCTACAGCTGAATCTAAAGAAAATTATGTTTATGAAAAATGAACTAGTTTCAGAGGCCCCATTCACTCTCAATGGAACAGACATCTCTGAATGCAGCAGTTATGTGTACCCTAGGTCAAGAAGCCAACATGATAAACGACATAAAACCTGAGCTGCGTAGGAGGAAGAGAGCGGCATGGAATGCCTTCAAAGGCACCGAAGAAATAGCTAAAAGGACAAAGAACCTCTGGCTCCGGGCACATCTCTTTGACTCCACTGTTCTCCCTGCATTAACATACTCCTCAGAGATCTGGGCCCTAAGAAAGCAGGATGAGATTGCTATTCGGGCCTCCCAGAGAGGAATCAAAAGAGCTATGCTTGGAATATCACGCCTCACTCAAGTGAGAGAAGGAATCCGGAGTTCCGACCTCCATTGCTATTCCAGAATCAGGGATGCTGTCTCGTTTGCCAAGGCATCGAAAATGAGATGGGCTGGACATGTAATGGGATTTGGAGATGACCGCTGGACTAGAGCTATTACCGACTGGATCCCACGGGATGTCAAAAGATCACGTGGCCGCCCACCTACAAGATGGTCAGACTTCCTTGTAAAGACCCTGAAGGAACGGTTTGAGGCTCTTCATATTCCTGAATCAACCAGATGCCATTGGGCTACATTGGGATGTGATAGGGTCCAATGGAAATGTTACTGGCGCCCTCTCAAGCAAATAGATGAATAACAGGATTCAAGTGATCAAGTTATCAAGTGATCTTCTACTCAAATTCTACTCACTTTGACATAATGATTAAAACATCTTATAGAATTGTCGATTTCTGATAATGCCACAGAAATCTATTACTAAAAATTTTCCGACTTTCACTAATGTCAAATAGAAACAATTCCAATTTCTCAGTTTAGGAATCAAGTTCTTCCATCATCTGACCAATGAACTTTACACACTAGCTTTCCTTTTTTGGTTTTGTTTTGGGATCATATCCAATAGTGTTCAGGGCTTATTCCTGGCTCTGTGCTCAGGGATCACTCCTGGTAGTGCTTGGGAGAACAAATGTGGTGCCAGGGATAAAATGGGTCAGCTGCAGGCAAGGCAAGAGCCTTAATCTGCTGTATTATCACTTCAGCCCCATCTCTTAAGTTCTAAGGAGAAAAGACCATTGACTGTTCTCAGCCGTGCCAAACTTTTTGAATCATGAGGCTATTCCCCAGAAACAGGCCTGCAAAACCACTGTCTCCATGCCTGATTATAATGCTTCTGAGTACTAGAATCAGCTAAGCTGCCTTCCTTTACTTCTAGGTTTTTCTTCACTCTTTCGAAAGTAATGGTCTCTTTATTGGTGGTTTGGTGAAGGGGTGGGCACACTCTGCAGTACAGGGGGTTACCCCTGACTGTGCTTTTAGTGGTCATCCCAGGCAGTGCTCAGGGAATCTGCAGTGCCAGGCCAGCTACTGCACCAGGGTGAGTTTTCAGGCAACAAGTGTCTTAATCTTTGTACTATCTGTCTCTAGCCCAGCTCTCTACTTCTTTTTCCTTTTTTGGGTCACACCCATGATGCTCAGGGATTGCTCCTGGCTCTGCACTCAGGAATTACTTGTGGCAGTGTTCAGGGGACCATATGGGATGCTGGGGATCGAACCCGGTCAATGGCAAGGCAAATGCCCTCCCCGCTATACTATCATCCTCTAATTTTAACTGTGTCCTTGACTTGTACATTTGATATACTTAATACAAATCAACAGTCTTCTCTACAAGATTGATAGATCCTGGAGTAAAATTTTATGTGTGTTTTTTCTTAAAGTCTCTTTATAATAAAAAAAGACATGCATGCATGATAAGTTACAGAAGGGAAGTATGAGCATCCCAACTTTAGGATTTTTTTCGAAAGTTAAGAATAGCTTAGGTAGGGGTCAGAGCGATAGCACAGCGGGTGGGGTGTTTGCCTAATGATCAAGAAATGAGCTGGAGACAAGAAATTATAGGTGACCTGTTTAGCCACCGACTAGCTTTGAGAGATCATGAACTTTTCCTAGGCTTTTGTTTTCTCAAGAATAAAACCAAATTAATAACCTCGGTCCCTTGATATGCCATTGCAAGAGTTCAGCATATCATGCGTGTAAACATGATGTACTCAGTAAATATTTTCCATGTTCATTATGTTTTCTGAGAATGAAATAAGTCTTTGAAACTGATTCTATATGCTCTTTTCCAGATAAGGAAACTGAGGCTCAGAGAAGTTCTTTTTAGTTTTCTGACAGTCATGTGAAGTGACTCCATGAGAACACAGGCTACTGGATTCAAAATTTGAACCTTTGCCACTGAATTCTTGTTCCGATGATGGCTGAGATTTCTTCCTGTTTCCCTGTTCAATGGTAGCTTGGTCAGAAACAGAAGTGTCAGAGTCCTCAATAACTGTGATGTCTCTTTCTAGCCCAGGCCCTTCTAATGTGTGAGATGAGCACTGCTGATGGCCCAAGAGGTGGTTTTGATGGGACAAGACACTGAAAACACTGAATCATCCTGTAGGAAAATCATTTCCTTTTCAATTATCTTTAAATGTCAAGGGAAAAGAATCTCTGTTAGGCTCTATTGTCTTTAACGCTTCTAACACTTTTAATCTCCACATTTCCATCCTTTGTTCTAAAAAGAACAGGCACAGAGCCGCTAATAAGCTAACTGGAAGTATACTGTTAGAATTTCATTAACAGTGATGTTTTTATTATTTTTCTTGTGTCATTACTTTTGTTATTTTTTCATTGCCTTCTTCTAAACACACATACTCCTAACTTTCCACCATTATAATTTAATGTTTCCATTAAACATGCACTCATTTAACAAAAAAAGGTTGACTACAACACACACAAAATGGTTGATTATAAAACCTTAAAGTTTTGTAATTATAAATCGATATGCCAATCAAAAGTAAAAATTGAAAAGCAGGTCAAGTAAATAAATATTGTTTAGTGGCCTGTGCTTAGTAAAATCATGAAAATGAGGCTGGAGAGATGGCACAGGGGTTGACACTTGCTTTACATGTGTCCTAGCCTCATTCCATATCATAATACCACATATGGTCTCCCATGAACTGCCTGGAGTGATCCCTAAGCAGAGCCAGGAGTTTGCCCTGAACACAGCTTCGGTAGGACCCCCAGAAAGAAAACAAGGAAGGTTACTGTTAGGAAATGTTGTTTCATGCAAAGGTAATCCCGTTGCCTTTGTCAAGTGTCTGACAACCTTGCTCATGCCCACCACTCCAAAACTTGTATTTCGGTTTGTGGAAAAGCCAAAGTACGATGTAAGACATCAGCTGATAACAGAACTGGAAAGAGTCCTAGATATGTAAAATACAAGCACTAAGACTGTTTTTGAGAAAATGCAGCCTGGTAAAAAAATTCATGAACCTGGACAGCAGGAACTCTAGGGGTTCTCTTTGTCCCTCCCACTGGTGAATGGTACAACAAAGAAGGGATCACTCCAGTTCTTTGAGCTTCAGTAGCCATCGTAAAATAAGGCTTTTCAACTAGATAGTTTCCAAAACCCTTTTCCATTCAACAGTATGTGACTATTTTCAATATTTTTTTATATTAAAAGAATCACTTTACCATTGAGAATTTCAAATGTTTTTATAATAAACCCCCCAGAATCAGGGGCAACAATATATTTGCAATAGAAAGTTCATTAGCATATTTTGATAGTTTTTGATCATTTTTGCATGTATTAAAATAAAACATTTGGTAAAATTAAAGATTATATGCAAATGAGCTCAACAAGCCTACTTTTGGAATAATAATTCATCATCTTCCTTATAATAAATGTGAGTGGTTTTCTTTATTTTCAAGCACACCTTTGCTATTAAGTCAGCATGTTGGAAGTTTACCAAGAAAGTAAAACAGAAGATCCTATTTTCCATTTGCATAAATCCCAGAATTCCACTTGTCTAAAATTGTAAGCTATTAATAGGTGACAAGACTGTCACTGATGTTCATTTATAATGTTGTCACTGGAACCTAATGAACATTTAGGACATATTTTAGGAATTGTAAAATTTTTTTCTGACAGAGAGAGGAAATGGTGCCGGTGCTAAAGGAAAGATTTTATTTTGGAAAGGTACTGCTAGCAGAGGTGTTGGATTTTGCTCCTGTGCAATTTCCTTTCTTTGCTTGTTCAAATAGAGAATCATATAATTAGGATATTAAACTAGAAGGGGAAACTTTAAAGATCTTCTTTGATGTTTGATGTTTTCACATTAAAATGGAAGAAATTTTGACTGAGAAGTATAACAATTCACTTATGGTTGCCCCTCTCTTGACTTTTTTTCAGTGTGTCTTTGTATGCTACATGCATTGGTACTTAACCTATAAACACAAATAAATATATGTGCATATAGAACAAATGTTTTCATATAGTTATAATTAAAGTTAATTCTAGAGTCATAAAATTAGTCAAATTGTTCATTAATATAGTCCTACTTCTTCCTGTTATAGTTTTTCACTGAAAATGTTTTTGCTTACTTATTTAATATAATTAAAAATCCTTCTCCCAATGTTTAATATCATTGAAATAACATATTTTCCAACATTAATGTTTATGCTTTTGAGGTACAAATTTACTGTACCTCCAAGTTCATCTAATTTTTAAAATGAATAAAATCACCTATACTTCACAGGATTATTAATATAGAAGTTAAAGTTCAGACAGTACAATATTTTAGATTAATAATTGTCATATGATAATTGGACAACAGAGTAGATATTAACAATAATATTGGAATTCAGAACCATAGTATTTAGCTAATAAGCTATGAAAGTAATAACTTATGGTGTCTAAGCACAAATTATGATCTGTCTTACACTTTAACCTTATTAATATTCACATAATTTCTGAACTATAAGTTCCTTGTGGGGGAAATGCATCTTAATCACATAATGGATACAAAAACCTGGAAAGTCATAGAAATTGAAACTCCAAATGCTATCATTTTTACAAAGTCTTAAAATTGGAAGTTCTAACTGATAGGACAAATTTTTGTATGTTTTAATACAAAAGAAAATCCCTAATCACTCATTTGCTTACCAACTTGCCATTACCACTTTCATTTTATTTAGAATGATTTTTAAGTCCATTCCAGTCTCAGCTCAATATGAACAATATATTTCAGATCATCTTGCCTTCTTGTCAGTCCCTGAGGACAGTCTGATGTTTCGTTCTTGCTTGCTTTCCTCTTCCTGGAAAAATCCAACTTGATTTTTAAGACTCAACTGTGGTGTATACTGCAACCACATAAGTAGCATGAAAACGTGAATAAAGGCCACCAGTCACTAATTCTTTTATTCATGTTAGACACCTTCTACCTGCAATCACAGAACATACCATGATCTTTGATTCTGTCACAACGGTTTTCTTGTTGATCATGACCCTTCTAAATTTCCATTTACCTGTCAAACTTCCAATGATGTTCTCAGGTACACCTATAGGGCAGGAACCATGATTCAGTTCATCTCTGCAATCTGAGAGCAGATCCCACAGTATATATGCAATCATTCATATATACTGCTGAACTGAGAAGCTGTAAAGGTAGGGTGATAATTAATAAATAGTTGTCAAGTGAAAATACTACTAAGAAAATTCAAACATCCAACTGGAGATTGGAAGGTTGTTTCTAATTTTTTTCCAACTATAGGGTTTTGTGATCTATCTACTCCTATGTCCCAATAAATTCCCCCGTGTATGGAGTTAGGATTAAAAATATTAAAGCAGAAACACCTGAGATACCATGCACAGTTGAGCCTCCCAAACTCCCTTCACAACAAAAGCCCAGACGGGGAACTCACAGACAGTCACACATCTGGATCTATTCTTTCTCCCCCTGCCTTGGCAGAATCCCCGTGGCTTTTCAGCAGACCGTGCATGAGGGTATCTATAAATAATCACCCAAATGTAATGCCACCCAGCCTGCTGTGTTAAATATAGACATTGGATTAGCTCCAGGGAGGAGGGGACAAGTGATTCCCCGACTCAAAGAAATTGTTATGAATTCTATTTGCCACATGAATATGTGCAGTGGATGTTTCTTTCCATAAGGACACCAAAATAGCAATTAACTCAAGGCTAATGTTATAACTGCTACTGTCTTTCCTGCTTATTCTCTCCCCATCTGATCCCAACACAGATGCTGATGTGTCCAAACATGCATGTCAAATGATGGCTCTTCCCACACCTGTTCTAAGTATACCTGCCCTGTCCGCTGCTCACTACCTGTTTCTCTTTGATGTGAGAAGGTGTTGTGCATATTTCTGCCCACTGTCCTCCAGGTGGCCATGTTGGCTGGCAACAGAACCTTGGATCTCAACAGAATCCTGGAAATGACTACCTTTGACTTCCTTCAGTACTAACCCATAGGTTCATAACTATGGGGTTTGGGCCATTGCTTAACCTATTTAAACCCCATTTGTCCTCATTTATAAAAAAATGGAGATAATTTTGTTTGTAGGATAGAAAATTAATTAGGAAGATTGGCATAATATGTAAGTTGTCTGATCTACAAGTAGACTTCTAAGTCCCTGACCCAAACTAATTCTCCTCACCTCATAACCCTATTTTATAGCTATCTGGGGATGCAATGGTTATTAGCCATACAATTTAGGGCTTGCACAATAAATGAAACAACTGAAGGTTAGAGAGGCAAATAATATGTTTCAGAGGAATCAGGTATAGGTAGAGATTGAACTAGTATCAGGATTCATGTGTACTCTCAGTAAAATGAGGTTTCTTCCCAACATTTCTGATATATTTATTTAATCATGTGCTTTGCATATTGTTTAATATTGGGGTGGGAAGCTTCACATGGTGGTGATCAAGAAATTATCCTAGTTTTGTGTTCAAGGGTCACTCCTGGCAGTGCAGGGGTGACTATATGTGGTGTGTCAGGGATCACACTGGTGTCAGCTACATGCAAGTCAAGTGTATTTTCTCAGTACTATCTCTTCAGCCTGGTTTAATATTTTTGTACACACACAAAGCATTAGTTATTAAGTGCATGAAAATAGGAAAATGCATTTCATACTTAGGGTGACTTACATTGGCTCCTACTCTAATACTAACAAATGTTTTCTTAATATTATCATTTATTTTTAACAAAATTTTGTACCCTCTTCAGACTCCACCAACTTTTAAGCATTCTTCATGTATAAATCCTTTAACCATCTCCAAACCATGAGAAATTTAAGTTTTATTATCCTCACAATTTACCTAATTACACAAGGTGATTAGCCCTCTACAAATTTACACATCTAATAAGTAGGTGTTGCATGGTTTACTATAATGAATATGAATTTACATATATAATAAAATATAAATTTGCACAACTACTAAATGTCAACAAGTGTACATATCTAATAAGTGTTACATATTTCACTCCCAGGTAGCATTATCCCTGAGACCATGCTACTAATCATTGAATTATACCATCTCTTAATATAGAAATAAGACCAGTGGGTTTAACTGGATATTCTAGGGAATAACAGGACTATAGGAATTCAACACTGAGTCTCTCCAGCTATCAAATGGAGTGAGGACTAGTTTGAGTAGTGAAGATATCCGAATGATGTTGTTCATGGTACATGATATCACTAATTCATAAATGAAAATTGATAGCTTTATATGCAAGCAGACATACAATTGTAAGTGAATCATAAAACAGAATGTAGAGACTACTTGCAAATCACATTCACATTTATTAATTGCTTTAGCTGTCCATAGCTTCCTATGAATTGAGGAAAAGGTATGCATTGCAATTACAATTTTAGAAGTAAGGTAGATTGGGAGAAAGAAAATAGATTTACAGGGGAAAAAGAAGACAGATTTACATATTGTAGTTTTTATTTAAATGCTAAACTATATTGTACAAGACTGAATAAGAGATTAAATAAGTTTATATACTGTATAAACTTGTATGAGTTTAGCATTTTTATTTAAATGTTCAACTCTATTGGATATTGTAAATATGATATGGTTATAGTTATTCAGGTTGCTTTCTATTATTTACCCTGCTTTCCTATCCCTTCTCCCTTTCCCGCAACACATAAGTTTTTTTTCTTATCTTACCATCTGACTACCCTACCCACCTGGCCATCTCCTTAGATATCAGATGTCATTGCAGCCAACGTTTGGTATGCTCTTAATCTCAGACAGACCTCTAAAGAATTCTCAAACAAGAAACTAGAAATTCTGCATGTTGACTATGGTGAGAAGTATTGCTTCCAGGAAATCAAGGTTATAGGGAATGATAGGCTTGTATTCTTGTCCCAGGAGAAATATTTACCAACCCTAGAGTGGGTGTGAGCAAAAGTAGGTCATAGATAAGCCCATCATTTTTTAAAGAAAATGTGTTTTGGGTCATACAGAGGTTTTGCTCTATATGACAAGAAAGTGATAGTATTATCTTTTGGAAGCTATTTTAAAAGATAGCCATAGCACTATGTCCAATACATAAACCTCAGTGGCCTTTGGAAGCATATCATTTTGTGGACACCTTCTGATGAAAAGAGTGAGCAAGAAACTATATCCCACAATCCAGTGGACTGCTATGAAAGCATTGGGGTAATGTGAGCACGTTTAGAATGCAATATCATTCAGTGGTTCTCAGCATCTTCTGAGTCATTTATCTTTTTGAGATCATGATGTAAAACCCAAATCTTCTTTGTAAAGAGATACACAGACACATACACTAAATTTTATACCATTCTTGCAAGGGAGATCACAGACCACCCTGGAATCTAATTATAGACGTTCTAGAGAGCTATAGACCAAAGGTTAAAATTTCAGAGGTTTTTAATTACTTATACTTAATGAATATTGGCTACTTTGCCTTGAGCAGACAGTGTCTTCATCATTATTATGCCTTCAGTGACTTAGAACATGATATTCAAAACCTTTGGTTAAATTAAACTTTCATATGTTATAGATAAGTTTTATATTGTGAACTATTGCTTTATTGTAAACTATTCAAAAATAGAATGTCTAAACTACAAAAAATTATTCAGCATGTGATTCCTCCGGGGACTCGCAGACATGGGGCAGAGCTGCTACTGGCTCTCCCTGTGACCAGCTGATCATGAGGCGCCAGGGAGGGATGGTGGGTTCTAGCCCTGGCCCACCATCCCAGCAGAGCCTCGCAACAAGCCAGACGAACCCCCACTCCATGAGGGCCTCCATTTTCCACATCCGGACTTCTCTCTCGTCAGACCTCCACCCAGCAGACCAGCCTATCAGTGCCCGGCTCGCGCTGCTGCAAGCGGCCGCGGTTCATCAATAAATGCCGGACTTACAGATGCCTACAAGAGTATGCTACCTGCACGGCAGAGCCTAACAAGCTACCCGTGTTGTATTTGATATATATGCCAAATACCAGTAACAATTATAGACCACATTCCGGAATGGATTGAGGCTCTTTATGTTCCTAGAGCAAGCAGATGCCTTGGGCTCTACTAGCATGAGACAGGACATATGGAGATGTTACTGGGGCCTGCTAGAGCAAATCGATGATGAACGGGAGAGACAGTGATACAGTGACAGTGATTCCTCAGGTCAAAAATTTAGGCTTGGCTCAGCTGTGTAAGTAATTACTTGTCACAGTTAGTTTCCACATATGTCTTTGGTCAGCTGTAAGTCAGTCATATGTTGTTTTGCTGATCACTTGATCACTTGACATCCTGTTATTTGCCGATTTGCTCGAGCAGGTGCCTGTTTCCATTTGACCGTCTCACGTGCCAGTGTAGCCCAATGGCATCTGCTTACTTCAGGAATACAAAGAGCCTCAAACCATTCACTCAGGGTCTTGACAAAGAAGTCTGATCATCTTGTAGGTGAGCGGCCACATGATCCTTTGATGTCCCATGGGATTCAATCAGTAGCGGCTCTAGGCAAGCAGTCGTCTTCAAGTCACTTTACATGCCTAGCCCATCTTATTTTCGACACCTTGGCAAACGAGACAGCATCCCTGACTCTGGATCATCAATGGAGGTAGGAACTCAGGATTCCTTCTCTCACTTGAGTGAGGCGTGATATTCCAAGCACAGCTCTTTCAGTTCCTCTTTGAGAGACCTGAAAAACATTCTCATCCTGCTCTCATAGGGTCCAGGTCTCTGAGGCGTATGTTAATGCAGGGAGAACTGTGGTGTCGAAGAGATGTGCCTGGAGCCGGAGGTTCTTTGTCCTTTTAGCTATTTCTTCGATGCTCTTGAAGGCATCCCATGCCGTTCTCTTACTCCTGTGCAGTTCAAGTTTTAGGTCATTCATCATGTTGAGTTCTCGACCTAGGTACTTTGTTTTTTGCTGATATTGACTATGATTTCTAATTCATTTGAAACCTTGATTGATGCCATGGAATTTAGTCATCTGTGATCCATATGCTCTATCATCTTTTTTGGACCCAAAGATAGTTCAGATGCCCCGGGAACCCAGCAATGATTCTCAGCCAATCAGCTTGATGATACTATAAAAGTGGTCTAAAAATATGATATTCCTCTATGGTGCTGGGTATAGTAGGCCATTATAGAAATGCTGGGGACCTCCAAGGTATACAGTTAATCAGGTAAGTAGGTGGTGCTGAGAATTGAATCCAAGCTGTGCACATGCTAGTCATGTTTCCAAACCTCTGTATTTTCTTCTTACACCTATTATCTTCGATCAGAGTTACATGAGCTAGTTTACATGCTAGAGGTAGAAAAATGGCTGCAGACTTAGGATATTTTCAGACTCAGTTAATTTTAAAGGAAAAGGATATCCTCTATGCCTCACTCATCAAGGTAAATTTTACACTTCCCTCAATAAAATGCAATGTTATTTGGCCCATGCTTCATCTTCTGTAGCCTGTTGTATTCTCTTTGCCCACAGTTATAGAGAAATTAGACATTAATCCACAGAAATATGTAAATGACTAAGACCCCTTAATCTCTACCTATGACAAGTAAAGCATCACCTGTGTGGCATGGAGATTAGTATTCCAGAAGAGGTTGACGATGGCATGACAACTGGAGAAAAAGGAAGATATGACCAGTAGAGGAGCAGGGAAAGGGAAGAAAATCACTGAACATCAGGCTAAGGGAGAGCATATTACAGGCTATAGTTCCAATTACATGTGCTTCTTCATTATCAGCATTAAGTATTCCTAGAGGAAATCACTAGGGAAAAGCAGCCAAGAATTCTTGAAAGCCCAAAGGGTAAAGTTAGAGAGTATTGAAATATGGGGCATTATTGTTCTTTATATTCTTCTAGCTCCTTTATAAAATATATCAAAGTAACATTGTGTAACACCTTTCATTGTTAATAAATGATAGGGGTGGGTAGGAGAGATACTACGGAGGTAAGGGATTGTCTTATATACAGCTGAACTATGTATAAATCCCTGACACCACATATGGTCCTCAGAGCACTGCTATAAGTTGACCCTTTATGACAGAGTCAGGTGTAAGCCCTGAACATCATGAAGTGTGGTTCCTTCAAAAAAATAAAAATAAATAAGGCTTAAGGGTACAATGTTTGCACCCTATACCATCTACCATTGTCTACACAACCTACCACTTCAACTACTTTCTCCCCTTGGAAATATCAGTTATGTGATAATTTAGGGATTAGTTTTTGTTTTACTGGACAGTTTATTCTATTCATATGTGTTTATGTATGTATGTATGTATGTATGTATATATATATATACAATATAAATGAGTTCCTTAGTATTTCTCTTTCTCCTTCTAACTTAATTCACTTAACAGTAAACTTTCTAGAGTCAAGCATGTTTCACTTGTCTTCCCATTGTTCATCGATTTGCTCAAGTGGGCGCCAGTTACGTCTCCATTCTTTGGGAATGAGGTACATTATTGTTACTGTTTTTGGCATATCAAATACACCATGGGTAGCTTGTCAGGCTCTGCTGTGGCTCTGGATTCATCCCAGGGGGCCCAGTTTATCTTTCCTGATATCTAAGTAGTATTCTATTGTGTACCTATACTGTAACTTCCTTATGCATGCATATATTGATGGCAACTTGGGTTGTTTGAAGATCACTGTATCACTGTCTTCCCATTCATCATCGATTTGCTCGAGCGGGCACCAGTAACATCTCCATATGTCCTGTCTCATGCAAGTAGAGTCCAAGGGCACCTGCTTGCTCCAGGAACATAAAGAGCCTCAAACCATTTCATCAGGTCATGGGAATGAGGTCTATAATTGTTACTGGTATTTGGCATATCAAATAGAAATGGGTAGCTTGTCAGGCTCTGCTGTGCATGTAGCATACTACAAGTCATCTCTAAATTCAGCATTTATTGATGAACCTGGTCTGCTGGGTGGAGTTTTGATGAGGGGGAATTCCGGATGTGGAAGACGGAGGCCCTCATGGAGTGGAGGGTCGTCTGGCTTGTTGTGAGACTCTGCTGGGGTGGCGGGCCAGGACTAGAACCCGCCATCCCTTCCGGGAGCCTCATGAGTGGCTGGGCAAGGGAGAGCCAGTAGCAGCTCTGCCCCATGTCTGTGAGTCTCTGGATCAGCATACCTGGGTCGGATTTAAAAAAAATGCTGCAGGGTGGATCTCAATGAGCCGGGCTGTGATAGACTGATCTGCTGGTGGAGTTCTGATGAGGGAGAGTCGGATGTGGAAAATGGAGGCCTTCATGGAGTGGGGGTCATCTGGCTTGTTGCGAGACTCTGCTGAGGTAGCGGGCCAGGGCTAGAATCCGCCATCCCTCCTGGGCACCTCGTGAATGGCTGGTCACAGGGAGAGCCAGAAGCAGCTCTGCCCCATGTCTGTGAGTCTCTGGATCAGCATACCTGGGCGGATTTAAAAAAAAGACTATTGCAGGGTGGATCTCGATGAGCCGGGCTGTGATAGGCTGATCTGCTGGGTGGAGTTCTGAGGAGGGGGAAGACCGGATGTGGAAAATGGAGGCCCTCATGTAGTGGGGGGGTCGTCTGGCTGCAAGGCTCTGCTGGGGTTTGAAGATAGGTTGTTGTAAATAGTATTGCAATTGAAGTAAGTAGGCATATATCTGTTCTTTTGACTTAATGTTTTTGCATTTGGGAGATAGATAATGGAAAGAAATTGCTGGATCATATTACACTTTTATTTTTGAATTTTTTTGAGAAAACAGCACAACATTTTCCTTAAAGTTTGAATGAGTATACATTCCCACCAACAGTGAATAAGCATTTTATTTCCTCTACTTCCTTTACTTCCCTGCCAGCACTTGGATCTTCTGACATTTTTGCCATGAAATATTTTCACCAGTGTTAGTTCTTATAAATAAAAGGAGGAAGGGAGATTGTGACTCCTTCCTCAGTGGGGACTCAAGACCTCAGGCTCAAAGGACCCTCTGTGGATTCTAAGGCCATATCAGTAGTTAAGGGTCAAGGGGTAACCATGGCAGATTATGCCAGGGTCTAGAGGGGTCTCTGGCTGTACTCACAGTTTGTTAGAGCCCCCAGCCTGTGTCTGGGATAGACACCATTCCCCCTGACTGTAGATGGAAGAAAGAACAAAGCCAGAGTTTCCTGAAGGTTACTTTAGTAAGTCTTCTGTTACTTGTTACTTTTGCTTCACCTCAATGCTCACTACAGAAACCTCTCTCCAGGGATATCTGGAATTTTGGGAGTTCTTTCTATATCCTGGATATTAGTTCTATGTGAGATGTTGGCGTGCAAATATTCCCATTAAATAAGATGTCTTTTTGTTTTAGCAATATTACTACTGTGGGATGTGTGTGTGTGTTTGCGAGAGAGAGGGAGAGAGAGAAGGAGAGAGAAGTAGACAGGGAGAGGGAAAGAGAAAGAGGAAGAGACAGAGAAAGAAAGGTGCACCAGAAGCTTCCTTTGATTAGTGTAGGAATTTCCCTCTTGAACTCCTTGATGTTAGTGTATGCTCCTTATCCACACCATGATTGATTATTCAATAGAATGTTAATTTTATGAGGGAACAGATCTCATCTACTGGTCTTATTGAATAACTTGGAACTAGACAAAAGAATAAAAGTGTTTGGTGTTTGTTGTAACAGAACAAAATGCAGTACCTAGACCCATTTTATCACTATTCAACTCGGTCATCCAGTGATTAGTCCCATGCTTGGAAGCTTGAATCTTCTGATTTCACTTTAAAGTCAGATTTCTTCAGAGAGGACTGTAAAACTGTAAGCAATTTTGATGTAGGCATAAAAACAATGATAATAATCATAATGATCATTATAAAGGATATATATGCTTTTCAACTCTTATTAACCTGGATTTTATATAAGAGGCTTCCAATTAGCTTCTTGTATCTGCAGGTTAACCTTTCATAGCTTTTCTTTTTTAGTATCTCTCTCCCCAAGCCCTCAATCCTCATTTCTGCCCGTGAGGTCTCACAGGAATAGCTGGAATCCAGCCTTCTGAACAGCTCCTGAGCATGGGATAATTGCAATATAATTAATGAATTAAAAAGAATGAAATGTTTTAAGTGCTTTCAATATTCCCTTTCCTATAATTATCTACAGGAAACATGTTCATTAACAATCCTGTGCTGACAGCCCCCAGGCTCTGGATAAGCTAGCTCAGCGTCCAATAAGAAAATGAATTGATTACCTCTCTGTATCTCATGCCTCCAACTTTATGAGGAGAATCAAGACCAGTTTTAGGAAAACTGTTGGCCAGGTCAAATTGTTTCCCAGTTTCCCCCAAAACTGGGAAACTTTGTTTTACCAAAACTGGGAAACATCTTCAATTTCAGGTCACCTTTTGTGGACTCATGTGCCAAGGACATTTTTTCCTCCATCTGTCTCCTTTAGACCTGTTTACACTGTCCCTTAAGGAAACAGAATGTAAGTTGGATACCATTAAGTCTCTTAGGCCAGGCATTGTCTTCTCTTTGTCCTCAGATAAAAGAATACTAAATCATTAATTCACAATGAGATCTATCAATAATTCAGCTCCTTTAACACAGTGTGTTGCAGTCAGGGGTAATATCATCCATGATAGGGAAACAGGGAGCACCTGAGGCACTAGATGTAACTATTATAGGTGTCTATAGATTAATTTGGAACATAAGCAGAAAATACTTATATAATATGAAATAGTAAAATCTTACATAGATCTTTTTATAGAGTACAAAGTGCACATAAATTTTTACAAGATAAAACATTGTCATTTTGTTTGATGGTTTTCAGGCCACATCCAGTGATGCTCACCTGGCTCTATGCTCAGGAATCACTTCTGGTAGTTTGTAGGGGATCATATGGATAAGCACATGCAAGGCAAGTGCCCAACCTGCTGTACTATGGCTCTGACCCCAAAACACTATCATTTTTAAACCAGGTTTGTTTAGGGACTAGTAAGAGAGGAACAGGGGTATGCCCAATCCTGGTTCAGTCCCTGATACCACATGGCTCTTGAGACAATATTTGTGAGGTCTCGAGCACCTTCATGATCGTCCTGGTGGTCCCTGGAACCACATGGTATAAGCAGCATCATACCGTCTGTCTCTGACATAGAACTCTTGAGTCTGATTGGCATAATATCATTGGAATAGCTCTGGAGCCAAAAATCTATGCTTATCCATGGTCAGGCAAAACATGGATTAGGAGGTTTATCAATAGTGGAATCAACTGCAAGTGTGTGGGGGTCAGAAGTTAGTATGACAGAGAAGGGAACAGTGAGCTAATAATCATTGGAAATGATAATACCAGCCTAGAACTGAGCATTGAATATAGGCAAGGGGATTCACATGATAAACTCAAAATGTATGTTTTGCAAGCCACAATTTGTAAGAGAAGGAAGAAAGAGAGAGAGGGAGAGAGAGAGGGAAAAAGAGAGAGAGAAGAGATAAAGAACCTGCCATAAAGGCAGGCTGGGAGAGTGGGAGTGAGGGGGAGAGAATGGGGACATTGGTGGTGGGAAGTGGGCACTGGTGGAGGGATGGGTGCTGGAACACTGCATGACTGAAAACCAAACATGAACATTGTTGTAATTGTGTATCTCATGGTGGTATAATAAAATATATATATATTTTAAAAAATCTATACTTATATGGGGTTCTTTAGGGAATATTCTGAGTTTTTGCAGGACTATGTAACCGTATGTGCTTGTCAGTTTTATTTAATGAGATACTCCTACTATAATCACTTAGCATGTGCCAAAGCAACTAATCTAAAGTCGTCCCTGAACACAAGCATATGTGTCACCAAAACAAGTAAAAAAAAACACCTGATGTTAAATACCCGTATCTGCGAACTGCTATGTGCTAACATTTGTCTTCAAGGGTCATTACCCTGATTGAGTAGACTATTCATTGTTAAGGAGGTCTATTCCATAACTAACCACTCTCTAATAGTGGATTGCCCACATGCATTTTCAAGACATGAATTTCTCTCCTGGCTTAGAAGTAAAGCCTCTGAGAATGAATGGGTCCATCAGGTAGCTGTCCCCATTTCCTCTCTGCTCGTATTCTGAATATCCTTCCAGGCCCAGAAGTTCTGCATGACCAGATGACATGATTATCTGCAGATGTTACTGACTCTGGGGGCAAAGTTATTCCTAGTTTAGATTTGGAAATCATCATTGAGTGAAGGCCAAGTGAAATGACCTCTGCCAAATGAACTACACTGAAGTCACCAAGAATTTATTGAACAGGGAGTGTATGGCCAGAACCATCACTCACGACAGCACTTAGAAAGGAGGAAGAAAGAATGAACCTGTCGCTAAAGGAGATCTCAATTCATTTTGGCAGATAAGATGAATGCAGCTAAAACAATTGGAAAATTTTACAGGAACCCTCATCTTCTGGACATGCTTTTCTGTATCTGAGCCCTGAGCCTTCTTTTTATGTTTGGGGAGTTTTGCACCTTAATGAATTTTGCAAAAGTACAATCCACCTTTGCCATCACTAGTCGTTTGTCACTTGTCTTTCCATTTTTCATCGATTTGCTGGAACAGGCACCAGTAACGTCTCCATTCATTGGGATTGGGATCCATTATTTTTACTGTTTTTGGCATATTGAATACACCATAGGTAGTTTGCCAGGTTCTGCCGTGGCCTGGGCTCATCCCAGGGGACCCAGTCTTTTCTGTCAGATCATCAACCATCCAGAGCCCACGGGGTAAAGCCCTGAGTGTAGACAAGCCTGTCTCCTGCCTGCCACCTGCTGACACAGCAAGGCACTGCAGCCACACCTGCAATACCTCAAGAGGCAGGCCTATGCCATAGAAACTGAAAAATAAGAATATAAATTTTCCAAACAGAGAACGATGGCAAAATTGGCTAATCAAGTTACCCAATGGAAGCTGTGATTGGGGGAAAAACAGACTGAGTAAAAACTACTCTTTTGGTCCTAAAGAGGTAGTAAAGTAGAGGGGGTACTTATTTTGAATATGGCTGACCTGGGTTCAATCCCAGGGACTTCATCGTTCAGTTCACATAAGCCAAAAGCACCATCAAGATATGGCACTTTTGGCCATATGTTGCAGGTAGGGACCTTAAATCCCCCTGGGCATGAAGTGGGAGCATCCCCTCCTACACACACTGTTTGAATATCAAATACTCATTTTTGAGACATGGTTTCATAAAATATGGTCCAGGATTTCCTTGTAGCAAAGCATGTGGTGATTTCCGATGTTTCTTCCACAAGTCAAGCACAGTCATCTCCTAGTATAAATACCTCAGTAGGATAGGTGCTTAATAAACAAAGCCTGAGATCTGCAAACAGGGTTTTGGATCCCAAATAATGTGATTCATGCCCACTGGTCCAGGCTAGCTTCCTATTGATGGATCTCACATTTTATCCACATTTCCTCAAGACTTTTCCACTTTGTGTCTTGGTATATGTTTTACTTCTTATTTGATGCCTTTCATTTCCTATCATTCTCCTGCCTAGTCTAACTAGTGAACACCCATCAATGATCCTTTAAACCTAGCTTATGCCAGAGCCTCCAAGAAGCAGCCATTGACACAAAGTTGCTCACCCACGATCCCTGCACAGCTTAGATGTCAGAATTATCTTTCTCACAAAATTTTATATCCCAGGATCATCTTTGTACCCTTAATATAACAGGAACTTACCCAATGTGCATTAAATTCAACTTAGTTTGCCAACTACTAAGCCTAGGAACTTTCATACACTTAACTCTCTGTAAGTATCTGTCATGCTCTAGATTAACCATTAGAGAGCAATAGAATTGTTGGGACTGATTATGGGAGTGGTAGAGGAACCACCCGGACTCCTGGAATAGCACTGATGAAAGGGATTTGAGGAGGAACAATTTCAACCACCTCCATTGTCATCAGGGCGACCATAAAGACTGAGAAAAAGTTAGATTTTAGTTTAAGGTCACAAATTAATTCATAAAATGTCTTGTCACCCAAATTTGGGGGGCATGCACACATCACATTCTGCTTTTATACTTTCTATGGTAATAATAGGCACCTTTTGGCACAGTTATTGACTCATAATTTTATAACCCTCACTCACATTATGAAGGACTAATATTCTTTATTTTTTACCTTGACTTTTGCATTATGTGATTACAACTGATTCATAGGCTAAATCTCCCCTGCCTGAATATGAATATACAAAGATTGATTTCCTAATAACAAAAGAGTCCATAAATCTAAAAAAAAATTTAAATTTCCATGTTTGCCTATCTCCTTTCCTATTGTAACAATCCTGGAGCCATTTGGTGGTGGTTTGTAAAGCTTTGAACCTGTAATAGGAGAATGGATAATTCTAAGAGTCTATCTCAAAGAAATAGTTTGCATCATTTGGAACAATGACCCATTCTATAATTGAATAGAAGACCTGAGACAGCATGAATGAGATCATGTCTGTAAAAACTATAAAATGGTCTGAGCCCCTCAGAGGCAGTCACTCTACAAATATAATGTATTGCTGTTCCAACATTTGTAACACCACATAATCTAAACAGTGCTCCTCTGGGAGGAAATGGTTTGCAGGGAATTTTCTAAATAGAAAGCATGGTCTTGCTTATTCTTCGACTCAGGTCTATTCAGGTCTCTGGGTCAGTATTTTAATATTATTCCCCACCTCACCACTTAAATAGGGTACAAACTTTCCAATATACTTTTTGGTGGGCTCACAATTGGTGCTCAGGTAGCCCAGAAGGCCCATCAGTGTTTCTGACCAAAATGGTCTAGTGGATCAATGCAAGGACCTGAGAATTCCAAGCTGTTTGGGCCCTGTGGTCCAGGGGTCAAACCAGGATTGGATACAAGCTGGGCATAAGATCTAACCACTGTAATATCTCTCAGCTCTGAGCTCTCAGAT
Source organism: Cryptotis parvus (assembly GCA_021461705.1). Lineage (NCBI taxonomy): Eukaryota > Metazoa > Chordata > Mammalia > Eulipotyphla > Soricidae > Cryptotis > Cryptotis parvus. Next base: position 143,748 of record JAJIBD010022271.1, on the reverse strand, counting down.
CTTTAAGTACTATTTCCATTTGAGGTTAGAAGTAGTTCACAGGTATAATTCTTGAAAATAAAGATTCACCTGTTCTGGTTTGAGTTTCAAAGGACCTTCATGAATCAAGCAAGGTCATTATTGCTCAAGGACTTGGCTAGGAGTTCTCTCTTTTTGTTTATCCTTGAGAGCTCTTATCCCTAAATTTATCTTAAATGCATTTATCTTTCCTAAAAAATAAAGGGTTCAGAATCAGGTTCAGTAGTCTTTGATTTTAATTTCATTTCTAAGTATGCATTAACTAGGAAACATGTAAGTTTTTTAAAAAAAATCTTAAAATAATGTGAAGTGTTTCTAAGCATGATGCTTTAAAGAATTTTGATCAACAACCACACCCCATGCCTCCTTCTAATAAGGTTCACTAAGTAGCCAACTTAATTCCCCTCAATTTGACATCACCAGACAGAAGACATGGCTAGTCCTTATTCTTATCGATATTTGTGCTTTGTTTAAGAATAAAGCATGCATCCATAAAACTGTACAAGTTCATATGATAAACAACATAAGACCTTGTACATATGCAATGTTAAATAAGTTTCTCTGGATGGCTGGTTGAGTTAATGAAATCACTCAGGAAACTCCTATTCTGCATTACTGATTTTCCAACCTTACATGCTGTAGAAGTTATGGAAAGATGGACCATTTTTGTATGGAGTAATTTTTTTGAAGGCTCTTCTTAGATGGTAACATTGGAAAACAGTCCCTTAGCTCCAGGGTCTCGGAGTAGAGATTTTTAGTGCCGCTTTGTTTGATTATACCCGGTACTCAGCATAATCATGGCACATGTGAGTACTCTGTGTGGTTGTGAAATAGATTAATGAATGCGAGAACAATGGTCATATTTGTCTTAGCCACACAAGTGAAGGCCCAAACAGCTGTCCTATATTCCAGGACCATGTATGCAGCTCTTAATCTCTGTGAATTTTACCATCATTTTATAAAATGCTTTCTGCAGAAAGAAGAAAAGTGCCTGCCATAGATACAGGCTGGGGGGTGGGGGTGGTGTGCAGGGGTTGGGGGGTGACAGGAGGGTAAAGGGGTATTTGGTGGTGGGGAGTGTGCACTGGGGGAGAGATGGATGTTGAAACATTGTGTCACTGAAACTCAATCATGAACAGCCTTCTAATTATATGGCATGGTGTCTCAATAAAATCAATTTAAATAAATAAATAGATATATTACTATATATAGTAATAAATAGATTTATTACTATACATAAATAAATAAATAGATCTATTACTCCACAGCTCATGAGAACTCCACCCAGCAGAAGTGCTGATCACAGCCTGCTCGTCAGAGTCCCTCCCTACAGCTGTCTATTTCAAGCCCAGGTATACCTGATTCAGAGACACAGAGACATGGGGTAGAGCTGTTACAGTCTCTCCCTGTGCCCAGTTCATCATGAGGCACCCAGGAGGGAAGGCGGGTTCTAGCCCTGGACCGCCATCCCAGCAGAGCATAGCAAGAAGCCAGAGGAACCCCGACACCATGAGGGCCCCCATTTTAACCTCAGGACTCCACAGCTCCTCAGAGCTCCGCCGAGCAGATGAGCTGATCTTTCCCCATTTTGTGCAGTTGCTCTGCAGCCACATGGTTCATCAATAGATGCACAAGATGAGAGGCTATTACAAAAGTATCCCACCCGCATGGCAGAGCCTGTCAAGCTACCCATGTTGAATTTGATATGCCAAGAACCAGTAACAAATATAGACCTCATTCCATGACCTAAAGGAATGATTTGAGGCTCTTCATGTACCTGAAGCAAGCAGATGTCCTTGGGCTACACTAGCATGTGACAAGACATATGGAGATGTTACTGGTGCCTGCTCAAGCAAATCAATGAACAACGGGAAGACAAGAGTTACAAGTGAAATAAATAGATAGACTGATATATTAAATAAATAATTTTAAACAAACAAACAAATAAATAGATAAATAAATGAGTGAATGAATGAATGAATGAATAAATAAATAAATAAATGTAAATGCTTTTGCACACTGGGAGGTCTCCTAAGATACTCTCCAGGATTGAAGCCCTATCTCCAGAATCTTAGCAGATAGGATTCTTTATTTGACCATCACCCTAACCCTAGAATATACGACCAGGGATCCATGACAAGAATGGAATGAATCTCTCAGATATTATACCTCTCCAGAGGCTTGTACTCTTAAGGTTCTATTGTCCAAAAAGCCAAGTTTGCAAAAAATGCTGTGACTCCTTTGGATTGTGATTCTCTGGATGGACTTGGAGAAGTTACTGCTCTTCACTGAGTCTCAGTTTTCTCCTCATGAAACTATTGAGGTTGATCTGGACAGTCCTCAGGGGAACTCTCCTACTTCTGTCATTTGCTCCATCCTACACTGCTTCAAGTCAGCAAATTGTCATCACTGTGACTAATATGTTCTCAGGCCAAAACATATTTGCTGAACGAGAGCTTGCAGGATGGTGTGGAATTTTTCTCTGTGCTGCTCCCAAAGAAAGCAAATTCTTCTCATATCAGATCGCTGTGCCCTTGTGCACACCAGAACTTGTGGCTCAGCCACAGGCAACAGGGGCACTTGGGTTTCATTGAACTTCCTGGAATGTAATGCTTGGGCCCCTCCAGGTTCTAAGTAGGAGAATTTTGTCACTCAGAAATCAATGCACTCAGTCAATGGAAAATTCCACTCCACCAGAGAACTCATGTTCTAAGAATCCTGAACCAAGCATTTGTTTCTGAAATCTTGATGCAGGATGTGTTAACCAAGGTTCTTCTTAGTTGTACTGAGAAGTGCAGGAAGAAAATAGTTTATTGTATGGATAGAAAACTTGCTTATCTTCCCACGTTCTTTACTCTGCTCGATCTGGAAAGATGCTAGGGAGTTACACAGATTTTAAGATCCTCCCATACATACAAACAAGCTTCATGATCCCTCTTGTCACCTTTTAGATTCATAGCTGTGTCCTCGAAACTGTTAGTTGACAATGGAGAATCATCAGTCTCTTCAAAGTTATTTCCCTTTATAAAAGTGGCCACAATTATGCTCACCTCCAATGGCTTTCTTAATCATGAACAAATTAGTGATTGATAAATAATGTTCATAAAGGACATTGGAGAGGCATGGAAGAAATAGTAAAACTTTCAGATTTCCATGGGCCTGGGTTCCATTACAAGCTGTAGCCATCTGTGTGCTTATGCAAGTTTCTCTACCTCTTGAGTTTCATTTATTTTCCAAAGCTGACATACAGAAATCACTTTCAAGGTTATTGCAGGGATTAAATGAGATATTATACAGAATATATCTCATACAGTACCAGTCCCTGGTTGGCATGCAGCCACGCACTTTTTCCAATCACCATTTCTCTCTGTTAAAACATGAAATCAGGGGCCTGAGCAATAGTCCAGTGGGTAGGGCATTTGCCTTGCATGCGGCCGACCCAGGTTCAATTCCTCAGTATCCCATATGGTCCTCCAAGCACCACCAGTAGTAATTCCTGGATACAGAGCTTGTAAAAACTCCTGAGCATTGCTGGGGGTGAGCGAAAAAAGAAAAAAAAAGAAACCAGAAGATGCATTGAATAACGTTGAGTGTTTCTGCTTCTGAGATCACACTTGAGATTACTAAGAATGTCAACAAAAGAAGGAGAAGGGAAATTTATTCAGAATCTTAAAAACTCATGTGGTAGATAGGATGCAAGGGTGCCCCCAAATGCAACAATATCTTAAGCTTGGCTTTAAAAAGAAAATTTAATTTTTTAAAAAATCATTTACCTTTGGCACCTGTCCAAAAATCAGCCAGAAGTACCAAGCCCCCTTTCTCTGTCATTAGGTTGTACAGAGATCAGACCAAAGGTGACATTTTTTTATCTTTCTTCTGAGGAATTTGATTAGGTTTTCATAGCATCATCTTGTAGATCTCAAAATGGTGCTCCTTCAGCCCTGCCATATTGCACCTCCAAATGGAGAAAAGTGCCCCTTCATGTTGCCCTGAATCATAATCCTGATTCCATGATTGTTTTCTCCAAAAACTGGGCATCAGCATAAAGGAAAACTTAGATTTGAAAATCTGAAGGAAAGAGTAAAATTCACATTGTCAACCCATTAGCACAGATTGTTGCTCCAATAAGCAAAGCAATATTCTCTGCCAGGTCATTTTATCATTCCCTTTCTATGGATGAGAACTTAAGTATAACAGCTCAGGTAAGGGATTATGGCCTGGAGTTTGAAGGGTTCACCCCAATCCTGCCATTTGGAGAGGTGAGCTTTTATCCTGAGACTGATGAAAATATGCTTAGCTTGGTTTGGGGAAGATTTTATCTCAGTACACACCCTCATTCTGAACTTGACCAATGTGAAGATTGCTGACATGTGACCAAGTCACTTTCTTCCTTGATAAGTAGTGTAGATAAAAATCCCATAGAGTAAGGCCATGGGGCTTTGTTGCATGGCAAATTGAGGGTCTACCACCCTGACAAGGACAAATGCTTTATCACTGACATTTTCTAGAGTCATCCTACAAAAAGTAGAATAGACTTTATTTCTCTTATTATTTTATGTTTATTAACTGATTCTATTATTGCATTAAAATTCTCTGCAGGAAATATGCTCCCTTATTACCAGCATTCAGAATAATTATGAGTATTCTTGTTACCTATTCTAAAAAAGATCACTGGGGAGAATAAAAATTTTAGAAACCCCTTCCATTGCCTCTCAGAGATCTTTGCTCTCCGTGGTTTAGAAATTGGTGTTTGGGCAATACTTTGGCTAGGAAATTGATTCAACGACAGAAAAGAATGTTGAAAACAGGCTGAAATACTCTATATTCGATCCAGTATCTCCATTTTATGGTCTATAATGTTCTTTCCTGGAAGGAGAGATAGGAAGCAGTCATTCACATAGAGGCACAGTCTCCCTGCAGGCTCTTTGGAAGGAAATGTGGATGTTTCCCTTTATAACAGTTATTTCTATTGAGAATGAACATTGTCTGTGCATTATTTTACTTTTTAAAGTAAATCAATCTCTCACTGTGTGCACTTTTGTAAAGCCTCGTGGTAGATAATGGAATTTTAGGGAACAAAAGATACATATGATTCTTGGTTTTTCTTTGAACAAGAATGAATGAGAAAGAGAGTGAGAGAGAAAAGAGTAAACCCAAACAAATATATAATACAATTTAGGATAGAGCTAAGGGGGTTGGGTGATTTAAAATGAGCAATAATGTCATAGAAGGGTCATAATTTAGATTGAGGGATTCAAGAAGACCCTTTCTGTTAAAAGTAAAATTTAATGGGACACCTGAAAGAAGATTCATGATAAATAGTGAAAGAGTGGAGAGAACAATATTCTGGTAGCATATATGAAAGCAGTGAGGTAGCAATGTGCTTGGAAGAAAGAAGGAACACTACCATAGCACACTATGACAATGAGAGTTGGAAATGATCACTCGATAAGAGCTGGGTGCTGGAAGTAGGTAAAGAAACAAACGTGGTGACCGCTCAGTATCTATATGGCAAACCATAATACCTAAAGGGGGAGTAATTGCCATAGAAGCAGACTGGTCTAGGGGAGGGTGGTGGGAGGGAAATTGGGATCATTGGTGATTCCCTGGAAATGTACACTGGTGTAAGGATGGCTGTTGGAACATTGTATGACTAAACACTGAGCATGAACAGCTTTGTAACTGTGTAACTCATGGTGACTCACTAAAAAAAAATAAAAACAACTAATTTAAAATAATAAAAAGCTCATAAAATTGGGATGTTGCAACATTTCATATTTTAAAGTAAATTTATCATATGTTGATACAAAATAATAAATGTTTTATGTTTTATTTTATAAAAAAGAAAAAAGAAGGAACAAAAGGAAGCTGGTGAAACGGAGAAGATGGGGGTGGGGAGACGGGAAAAGACCAAGCAGGCAGGTCAAAGGCCACATCTAACAAGACTCTGGGGACTAGTGGAAGCCTTAAAAGGTTTCTTGTAAGAAAATGTCATGACCCAATTTTTTATTTTTATTTTAGAAAGAGTCTGCTTGTGCCATGAAGAAGAGAGTCACTAAAACTCACTGAAGAATTTGTTTAAATCTTGGTGGAAAAGTTGTAAATTCATCTTTGGGGTTTGCCTAAGTTCCCTGGCAGGCTTCTTGTGCACAGGGGTCCCAGGGCATAGACCAGTGACATATGTCGTGGGGAGCCCCCTGCTACTGTGCCTCCCATTCTGTCTTCCTCCACGAGTGAATCATTGCTGCTGTCCAAAGTGGGTGGATCCTTCTGCCGGCTCCCACCCTCCCATTTTTCATCAGAGGAGGAAGTTCTGCCAAATCCCCCTCCAGAGTCAGGGACACCACCTGTCACACTGCAGCCTCCTCCTACTCCGGCATCTGACACCCAACACCCTCCGCTACTCGGGAGCTGGGGGAGCACAGAGCATCAGAGCTACACAGATCTTAGAAGCTATTTAGATCAACTCCCTAGTTTACAAACTCAGAGAAGGAAGAGAGTCTCTGCCGGCTACATTTAGCAGATTCAGGACCAAGATAAATGACCAACCTTAATCCTTTCTGAGGCTAGCACCAAAGCAGGAATTAGAATTTTGTAGGCTGAAAATTTATACTGAAATGGGGCTTCCATGACCTGAGTTTTAGCTCTGAGTTCAGAGCTGGTTTGCTGTGTGCCCTTCCATAACTTCATCTTCTATCAGGGGCTCTGCTTTCCTCTGTGCTCTCTCTGCAAGACTGAAGCACTCTGGCAGGGACCTGGAACAGGGCACATTTGCTAAGTTCTGCATAACCCTCCTACTCAGTTTGAAAGAGCTAATGGAGCTGCAGCTATGAAAGGCCGCCCATGCTGACATCCACATACTTGTGAAAATTCACTCTCACATAACCATTAGCTCAGGACCTTCCTCAGCGCTGATTTCCTTGACAAGATTCCCCTTGCCATCGACAGCTATCAAATTTTGCGCTCCTACACTAACACGAACACATTCTACTGCTTCCCTGCCATGATAATCACAAAGCTGATCATGCAGCAAGGGCGTTTTTCATAGTGTATGAATGATGTGGGTTGATGGTGGGATGGATGAGAACAGAAGGACTGAAGATGCTTGTGGTGGTGATGATGGTGAAGATGATGGAGACAGAGATGGTCGTAGAGTTGACTGAGACATCCATATCCTGTGTGTGACAGAGAGAGGGAGAGTGAGAGAACTACAGAGAGAGAGAAGAGAGAGAGATATCAAACCCAGGACTCACATTTGTAGTGGCATTTTATTTAATCCTCCACAACATACTCTAAGACAAAGACAAAAATACACTAAAAAGAATTTAAAATATGAAATGATAAAAGAAAAGAGGGGTGCAAGATCTGGTCAAGTCACTCAGATTCTCAGCGATACAAACACGTTTCAATTTCATTTTCAGGACAAGTTGGTAAACAATTTTATTATAAAAATAAAGAGTGCAAATGATTCCCTAACCCCACCCTTTCCCAAGATGACGATTTTGCTATAAACCCAAAGAGTAACACCTGAGTGTAGATTCGGTATGCTGAAGGATTACCTAGGGAAAAGTTCTGAGTGGAGAGGATATTTCCAGGAAGGCAGCTGCCCAATCTGCCAGTGCTTTAAGCCTTGATGCTACATGTGGAAAACACATACTGGCTCATAATCAAAGAGGTTTTGTTTTCTGGTTTTCTCCCTTCATATCCCATTCTCTTTCTATTTCCTACACCACTCAATAATGTTAGTTTGTGTTTTTAAGAAGTTCATTATTTTCATGCACAGCTCTAAGAATCATTCGGATGGTCCCTCAGACTCCTGGCTGTGCATTAGTGAATAAACATCTATACACACTTACACATATACACACATGCACACAGACACTCATCATGCCATAAAAACATGTCAGAAAATGGTGAATGCAAACAAAAATAAGAACTTATGGCAGAAGTACAGTGTGTGATGTTGCATTTGTATGACTGTGCGTTTGTGCAAGTTAGACATGGACCGGGACTGGAGTGATAGTCCAATGGGTAGGGTTTTTGCCTTGCCTGTGACTGACCGAGATTCTGTCCCCAGCATCCCAAATGGCCCCCAAACACTACCAGGAATAATTCCTGAGTGCAGAGGCAAGAGTAACCCCTGAGCATGGCTGGGTGTGACCCAAGAAGCCAAAAAACTTAAAAGTTAGAAATAGACCTATTTTGTGAATATCTGAACAATATCTGCATACTCTTCAGAGACCTGGGCCCTATGAAAGCAGGATGAGAGCACTATTCAGTTCTCCCAAAGAATAATCGAGAGAGTTATGCTTGGAATATCACGCCTCACTCAAGTGAGAGAAGGAATCTGGAGTTCCGACCTCCGTCCAGCGATCCAGGGTCAGGGACACTCTCTCGTTTGCCAAGGCATCGAACATCAGATGGGCTGGACATGTAATGTGACTTGGAGACGACCGCTGGTCTGGAGTCGTTACCAACTGGATCCCACAGGACGTCAAAAGATCACATGGCCATCCACCTACAAGATGGTCAGACTTCTTCGTCAAGACCCGACCAAACAGTTTGAGACTCTTGGTATTCCTGGAGCAAGCAGATGCCATTGGGCTACAATGGTACGTGACAGGCACAAATGGAAACATTACTGGTGCCCACTGGAGCAAATCAAGGAATAATGGTATCTCAAGTGATCAAGTGATCTACAGAGCTAATTTTAATATGGAAACTTGCCTCCTCCAGGGATGATCTCTGGAGGAGTAAGTTTCAGGAAATAAGAGAGAAGAGCTTCCTGGTTTGCTGTTTAGGTAGTGGTTTTATATATGTGGCTAGAGGTATTGATCCTGGCCTCCTTTTCCTAAGACAAAGCACCTACATGGGGCTTTGAAATGCCACCAAAGGAGTTTCTCCAACTGGCCACAGGCAAGGTAGCCCTGAATCTTTTCCCCTCTCAGAATTTTGGCATTCCAAGGCCAACTCCCCATCATTTCCTACACTCTCCAGGCAGGAAAAGCTCATTTCCACTCCTTTTAAACTCTTGATCTCCTCCTCCCCATAAAAGGAACATATCCCTCCTCAGGATCTCCTGAAATGATGCTACTTGGTTCATTCCAAAGACACATGTTGTAAGTGTTGTCAGCCCCCTTCCTAAGAACTTGCTAGGAAAAAGAAGCCAAGGGAAAATAATATCTTGTCCAAATAACATACCCTTTTTCATAACTTTGTTTAAAAGTCAGGAAGCAGTCTAAAAGAATCCACTAGATGGTGAAGGCATAAAAATTATAAAAATAATTCAAGTAATCATAAAGACCTAATATAGGAATCACTTAGATCTCTTGTCTTCCTGTTGTTCGAGCGGGCGCCAGTAGCATCTTCATTCTTTAAAAAGAACCAAGACATACAGACAAGGACTGAATATCTTATTTGGGCCACAATGAGTGGTCAATAAAACATGTGTATGTGCATGTATTTGTGTGTATACATGTGTGAGTGCATTCATGCAGCCCTGCACTTTGCCTGTGCATCATGGGACAGAAGAGAATGGATGACAGCTCTCTCATTTTCTCTGAGACAAGTGATTTTTGAAAGAGATACTCCTCACCACTCCAGCCTGAGCTGAGAATATAATTAATAGCTCTCCTTCACTCAACCCAGATTTCTTTCTCATGCTCCAAAATGCTGACAGCCTGTACACTTCTTTTTTTTTGTTTGGCCTGAGGGGCCATTTCCATGGACAGAGGTGCCAAGTGCCCCTCTGCCATGGCAGAGCTCATTAAATGCATGGCCTGTCCTGGCCAGGTGTTCACGTAGGTAGTGCTCGGTGCTCTCAAAGCAGCTTGGCTCTGCCCCAGTCCAGCAAAGTGGAGAAGGAGAGCTCAGGGTTGCCACGCATGGTCACGCTTATTCACAGTGTTTCCCAAATAAACGCCCAATAAAAGTTACTCAATACAGGCAGTGTGTCTTCAAAAAGTTTACCCAAAATCCACAAAATACCTTTCATAATATGATGAGGTAAAGAAAACATGTAGGCTTGGGACCAAAGCATACCAAAATAGATTTGATGCAGATAAATTCTGGCAGTGAAATCTTGGGTAAAATTTCTGACCTGCTTTCAGAATGGGTGTCTGGCCTTTGCTTTTGCAATACTCTACTAATCTGAAATCACTCTTTTTATTTAACTGCATTCTCACTACATTATACATTCTATGACAGGAGGGTTAGTGTCATTTTCACCAATATAATCAGATTTCTAGTAAGGTACTTTCATTATGGATGCTTCAAAGCTATTTAATGAGTGGATGACTAAGGTAGAAAATAGATAACTGAATGGATTTCTATAGAGCAGATACTAACCCCAATCTTAAAGATGGCAAAAATATAATCTTCTTTATAAATATTTAATGGAGGTTAAATAGAATGAGAATTTTTAAAGTTATCACAGTTTTTAGTATAAGTCAGACACAGAGCATACCTGGAGTGATAGTGCAATGAATAGGGACTTGTCTAGCATGTGGCCAATCTTGGTTTGATGCTGAGAACCTATATGTTCCTGTGAGCGTTACCAGGACCCTGCATGCTATCCTGAGTCTCAACCTGAGCACAGAGCCGAGAGTAACCACTGGGTGTGGCTCCCTCCACAAAAAAAGACAAAGCAAAGACTGACTCTTTCCTTCTATCTGTTCACACTCACCCTGAGAGTCATGGTATCTTAAGTCTTACTAGATACCAATTATCCATTTTTAAATATTCCAGTGTTAGATTTCTTTATATATTGTCAGGATAATCTTACAAAACCACAAATCAGGCTAGAGTGATAGAACTTGCCTTGCATGTGACTGGCGCAGTAGGGCACTTGCCTTGCATGTGACTGGCACAGTAGGGCACTTGCCTTGCATGTGACTGGCACAGAAGGGCACTTGCCTTGCATGTGACTGGCGCAGTTTCAATCCCCAGCACCATATATGGTCCCCAGAGCACTGCAAGGAATGATCTCTGAATGCAAGGCCAGGAGTAAGCTCTGAGCACCACCAGGTGTGTCCTCCCCCAAAAAAAACTAAAAGCCCCATAAAACTGCAAATGCTATTCCATTTTTCTACTAACACTCACAATCAGTAATGCAATAATCAGTGAAGCAAACAGGTTTTCTATAAATCAGTGATCAAATTTACGTTGTCACAAGGCTCATTCCTGAACTGATTCTTACCACTCCATTACAGACTCCATCTCTCCTTCCCTCACTCAACAAGTCATCTGTTCCCTTGCCACACTGGCTTTCCTTTATGCACAAAATCAAACACACTCTGACTTCCTTATAATACCACTTTCTAGTCTCTGCTGATACTACTATTCTACTATTCTAACACTTCCTTTGAATCTTCATGACTTAGCTCTCTCGTATACAATAGCCCACAACTCACAAGCAAGATGCGTGTGTGTCCTTTTAATAAATTCCATAGATTTTTTCTTTGTCAACATAGTGTGCATAGGTAGATGTAAATATGCAGATGACAGATAGATAATAGATAATAGAGTGTGCATTAATGTGTTATGTGATTAATGCCTGTCTCTTTCTTTTCTTTCTTTCTGGCAGGGATTCTGTCTGCTTTGCTATATCTCTATAACCTATTTGAGACATAAAAAGGAATCAATGAACATTTGAAAAGAATGAGAATCTTTGTTTGTGCCCATCTGCTGTGTGTTTTCCTCCCTATCAGAAATACTCAGCAATATAGGTGTGTGTGTGTGTATACACACACATATATACATACATATATTAATCACCATGCAATGGGCCATTGCAAAGATGTTTATGACTGGGTCTCAGTCATACAGTGTTCCAACACCCATCTCTCCACCAGTGCACAATTCCCAACACCAATGTACCCTGTTTCCCTGCCCCCCAACCTACTTCTATGGCAGGCTCTCTCTCTCTCTCTCTCTCTCTCTCTCTCTCTCTCTTCCCTTTTGCAATTCTGTTTTGCAATACAGACAGACACTGAAATGTTATCATGTATATACCTTGACCTACTTTCAATTCTCATTTCTAGTCTAGCATTACCTTTTCAACTATTGTTGGCAAACTTGTCCTTTCTCTATCTGACCTAACCTTGAACTTCTGTTGTCCACACAGTTGTGTTAGATTCTAACCACTGACAAGTTCTCCTTACCCCTGCTTTGCCTGGCCTTGGATATCAGTCTCATACTATTTTTCTTTAACACTCACCAATGAAAGCAGTCGTCCTATATCTGTCCTTCTCCTTCTGACTCATTTCACCCAGCGTATTACTCTCCATGTCCATCCATTTATAGGTAAATTTCATGACTTTAGTTTTTCCAGACAGTAGCATAGTATTCCATTGTATAGATACACCATAGTTTCTTTATCCAGTAGTCTGTTTTAGGGCATTCAGATTGTTTCCAGATTCTGGCTATTGTGAATAGGGTTGCGATGACCATGAAACTGAGATGGTGTTTCAGTTGTGCAGTTTTGGATCCACAGAGTATATTTCCAGAAGTGGTATTGCTCGGTCAAATGGGAGCTCAATTTTTAGTTTTTGGAGGAATGACCACATTGTTTTTCAAAGAGGTTGGTTGGACCAGTCTGCATTCCCACCAGCAATGAATGAGAGTCCCTTTCAAGCAGTGCTGAACAACCACCAGCACTGGTTGTTCTTGCTGTTTTTGATGTGTGTCAGTCTCTGTGGTGTGAGCTGATATCTCATACTGTTTTGATTTGCATCTCCCTGATAATTAGTGATGATGAGCATTTTTCATATACCTTTTGGTCATTCAGATTTCTTCTTTGAGATGTTTCTGCTCACTTCTGCCTATTTTTTGATGGGGTTGGATTTTTTTCTAGTAAACTTCTTTCAGTCCCTTAGGTATCTTGGATATTAACCCCTTATCATATTTCTCACTTCCTAGTAGTGTGCATTCACATGTAGACTGACAGTCATTCATATTCTGATGGGATCTCTACCGTCATAAATCCTGGGAAAGTTTTTGAAACCCTTTCTCATTTAGATCCAGTCTCCTAATTAGCTCCATCCTATCTCTCACACTCCTTTTGCCTGCTTCGTTTGCCAGGTCATGGCAAGCGCATACTAGACATCTTTGAAAGTGAAAATAGGCAATCCAATAGAATTACGAAGACATCAAGGAGGGGTTCCTTCACTCTTTTGAAATGGATATGAAAAGTTCATGGAAAAGATGATACTATTGAATAAGATTGAGGAAAGTTTCCCTGAATCTAGTTTAAACTGAATGTTCACATTGTACATCCTGAGATTAATGAAGGCCAAGATAAGAGCAGTAATCAATTGAAGAAAGGATGCTGACTCCTATATGAAACCTGGAAGAAAATATGTGCAGATTCTTTAGGCCAGCTTTGAAACAAAGCTCTTTCCTCGATTGCCTTGCATCAAGTAACACTAGAGAAGGCTTATTTTCACAAGGAACTCCTTTTCAAGTGGAGGTTGTTCTTAAGCAGTGCTCAGGGAGTCCAGAGATCATTCTGGCAATAGTAAACCCAGCTATGGAGGCCGGAGGATATCAGAAATTCTGTGATATTTGATATTCGGAAGACAAAGGTGGAGGTTAAGGGGTTGCTAGAAATATTGTATCAGGGCTAAGGACACTCCAACATATACCTAGAGGTACTCAGGGGTCATCAGGGCTAGTCGTAACAGTGCTCAGGGATCTATGCAGAGTCAGCGGATGAACTCAAAATTAGTGGTGTCATACATGCTCCTCAGCTCTTCAGCTGTTTCCCTAGTCCCATGGTCCCCTCTCCCCCAACACCCCCATTCTTAAAAAAACTTTATTTATAGACTTTTTGGGACATCAACGATGAGAAAAATGTTAGTTACAACATATCACTTTAAATCAAATATTTAACATGTACCTTGTTTCAGAAGCATAATTACTACAAGACATAAAGAGGAAACTGTGTTTAGAGAGGCAGACTAAAGGTCATAACCCATCCTGCCCAAGTCTCTCCTCTGAGTTTCTAACTGTGTCACTGTTGGGAAAATTGTGTGTCACATTAACAAGGTAGTTTTGGGTTAGTAGAGCCTTTGAGATGTAGAGACTGCCAGTTTGGATGAGAGTCATTCTAAAACAAGTTTCTACTGGATTTTGTTGGAATTGATATGATTGATTATGTGAAATCTTATATTAAAAAGTCAATCTTTTCATTCTTTCTGTCCAAATTATCCTGAAGTTAAATCTAATTCCAAAGTGGGATTGTACCCAGCAGGTAGGGTGTTTGCCTTGCCGCAGCTGGCCTCTGCTGGCCTAGGTTCGATCCCGGCATCCCATATGGTCCCCGAGCACCGCCAGGAGTGATTCTTGAGTGCAGAGCAAGGAGTAGCCCCTGAGCATTGCTGGGTGTGACCCAAAAAAGGCAAAAAAAAAAGTGGGATTGTTTAACATTTCCATTAAAGTTTACATAGGGGCACATGTAATATGAGGCACGGAGAGTATCATCTGGAGTCATCTTTCTTCATATTATTTACCTATGTTTCAAATTTATCATTCAGATTTGGCATCTATTTGTTTGAACTATCTTATCAGTTGACATTTTATCTCCATTCCTACAGCCATTGATTCTATTAGGTCTTTATTCATCTCATTCATAGCTATTCTGAGCATCTAATGATATGCAGGAGGTCGTCAATACCTCTGGCTGGATTTCTGGTTCAGTCTCCAAGCAAGTACGCAATGCCAAATCTTCCATAAGCCATAAAAATCAGGTCATTAAAATTCTGCACTCACATTGTCACTCTAGATTCCTAGGGGCCATTAGTACATTTTAATGTCATCTTTGACTTAAGTCCAAGTTTCACAGACTTGAAAGACCCTCCATAATGCCACTGTCCCCACACAATCAAATAATTCCCAATATAACTTGTTTGTGAAAACAAAGAAGTTCATCAGTAACAAACAGTTCATAAGTAAATGCAGGAACTGAGAGCCTACCTAGTACCGAGTATCACACATGCATGGCAGAGACTGGCAAGCTACCCATGTTTTATTTGATATGCCAAAACCAGTAATAATGATATACCTCATTCCCATGACCTGAATGAATGGTTTGAAGCTCTTCATGTTCCTGGAATGAGCAGATGCCCTTGGGCTACACTAGCACGTCACAGGGACAGACAGAGATGTTACTGGTGCCTGCTCGAGCAAATTGATGAACAAAGGGAAGACAAGTGATTACTTGTTTACCAGTCAAGTAAAAGCAATCTCTCTCATCTTCAGAGAAGTTGTGTTTAATAGTGTTTAATACCTTTGATATTATATTTTATTAGTCCCATAAAATTATGTATTGTCTTATTATTTTTCTATTGTTTATATACACACATACGAATCTTACACATACTTTTCTAAAATATGTTAGTACCTTTTTCTAACACTCCTTTCCATTTTTCAAGGTCAATTAAATTTAACCTTATCTAGGAGACTTTTTGCTCATGTCTCCAATTCATTCTGACCTTTCTTCTCAAAACTCCCAATGCAGGTCTCCACCTCAGGTATTCTCCCTGGGGTGTGTGGCCAGCCGGGGCGGGCGCCTGGGTCCGTGGTAGAGCCCCAGGTATTGGCAGAAGGTGGAACTACAATCCCAAGAAGTCCAAGCAGAAGCAGAAGTAAATGAACATTTTGAACTCTCACACCGGCCTGTCTCCACCTCAGGTATTCTCCCTGAGGTGTGGGGCTAGCTGGGTGGGCATGTGGGGCCGTGGTAGAGCCCCACGTCTCGGCAGAAGGTGGAACTACAACCCCCAGAAGTCCGAGCAGAAGCGGAAGTAAACGGACATTTTGAACTCTCACACCAGCCTGTCTCTGCCTCAGGTATTCTCCCTGGGGTGTGTGGCAGGCAAGGCGGCCGCTCACATGGCCACTATTAATACAAAAACTAGGAAATTCAACACCAAGGGAAGGTAATACCCTCAAGAAAAAAGAAACAGTACACTAGAGGAATCTATCCCTGAACACTGCAACACCATGGGAAAACAACACAGATCCACAGCTCGAAGAACAGATGAAGGAATTAACCCTGAAGACTAAAAAAGAATACAGATGTGCAAGATCTCTCTGACAATGAAATTAGAGAAGAAATTGGTAGGATGTTTAAGGATCTCAATGAAAAAAATGGAGCAGATGTCCAATAAAATACAGGAGAACATAAACGAAGCAGTTGAAAGGGCAGTCAATAAATTACGGGAGGAAATGAGAGCAGAAATGAGAATCATGCAAATAGAAATATCATCACTTAAAAACTCTGTAGATGAAATGAAAAACACAATAGGGGCTCTCAACAGTAGGATGACAGCAGCAGAAGAGAGAATCAGTGAGACTGAAGATGAGCTGCAGAAAGCACTCAGAGAACTACATAAGATGGAAAAAGACCAGAAAATGGATCAGCAACGGAACAGAGAACAAAGGGATGAAGCCAGGCTTAACAAGATAAGAATCATCGGCATCCCAGAGGAATAGGAAAGTAACCCCAAGGAAATTAAAACAGTTAAAAACATCCTGGCTGGAAAGTTCCCCAAGATAAAGAATGAAGGCATCCAGATCCAAGAAGCCCGACATGTACCAGCAAGAAGAGACCCCAATAGAAAGACCCCAAGACACATCCTAGTCAAAGTAATGGATGCCATAGACAGAGACATAATTCTTCAGGCAGCAAGGTCAAAGAAGAAAATTGTATACAAAGGAGCACCCATTCGACTTTCAGCAGACTTCTCAGAAGAAACCCTCCAAGCCCGAAGGCAGTGGTGGGATATAGTACAATAACTTAATGAAATGAATGCCTCACCAAGAATTCTTTATCCAGCTAAACTCTCACTCAGATTTGAAGGACAGATATACAACTTCTTGGATAAACAACAGCTTAGGAACTTTGTAAAATCAAAACCAACCTTAAAAGAAGGACTAAAATACCTACTATAAGACGAGACATAACCCAAAAGAACAACCAACCTATACAGAAAGATGGCACAAAATCCCATGACAATAATCTCTCTCAATGTCAATAGTCTAAATGCACCAGTTAAGAGACACAGAGTGGCACAATGGATCAAAAAATTGAATCCAACATTCTGTTGCCTTCAAGAAACACACCTGAACAATTGGAGCAAAGACAGGCTCAAAATAAAAGACTGGAAAACAATCCTTCACTCAAACAACCCATCCAAAAAGGCTGGGGTAGCCATACTGGTATCCGACAACATAGACTTCAGGCTGAAGAAGGTCAGAAGGGACAGTGAAGGTCACTTCTTAATAGACAAGGGATGCATATATCAGGAAGAAATCACTCTATTAAACATATATGCACCCACGAGGGGCCAGCAAAATACCTAAAACAACTACTAATAGACTTCAAAGAAGACATTGACAGCAACACAATTGTAGTTGGAGACTTCAACACTGCTCTATCAACCCTGGATAGATCAACAAGATTGAAACTTACCAAGGAAATATGGGCCCTAAAAGAAGAGAATGGAAGAAAGAGGGCTGGTAGACATATACAGGGCATTTCATCCCCAAAAAGCTGAATACACTTTATTCTCCAGTGCACATGGAACATACTCGAAAATAGATCACCTGCTGAGCCATAAATCATACCTCCATAAAATCAAGAAGATAGAAATTGTGCCAACTATTTTTTCAGACCATGATGCACTGAAAATAGAAGTTAATTGTACACAAAAACGGAGACCAATACCAAGTACCTGGAAACTAAACATCTCACTGCTGAACAACCAGCAAATTATAAAAGAAATCAAAGAGGAAATCCAAGGATTCCTGGAAACAAATGAGACTGAAGACACGTATTACCAGAACTTGTGGGATACAGAAAAGCAGTGTTAAGAGGCAAGTTCATAGTTCTTCAAGCATTCATTAGAAAAGAAGAAAAGGCCATCATAAACAGTCTGACTTCACAACTTAAGATCTTAGAGAGTGATCAACAAAAGGAGCCTAAGCCAATCAGAAAGAAATAAATAATAAAACTTAGAGCAGAAATCAATGAGATGGAAAGTCAAAAAACAATCCAGAAGATCAACAAAACCAAAAGCTGGTTCTTTGAAAAAATAAACAAGATCAACAAACCACTTGAAAGACTTGTAAGAAAAGGAAAAGAGAGAACCCAAATAAATAGAATCAGAAAGCGAAAACAGGGACATCACAACAGAAACCACAGAAATTCAAAAGATCATCAGAGATTACTATGAGAGCCTGTATGCCACGAAACAAGAGAACCTAGAAGAAATGGACAAATTCCTGAATTCCTATAGCCTCCCAAGTCTGCAACAAGAAGATTCGGAATACCTCAACAAACCTATCTCCATCGAGGAAATAGAATCGGTAATCAAAAGTCTCCCCAAACACAAAAGCCCAGGTCCAGATGGGTTCACCAGTGAATTCTACAAAACCTTTAAAGAGGACCTACTCCCAATTCTTTTCAAGCTTTTCTGGCAAATTGAAGAAACAGAAACACTACCAAATAGCTTTTACGAGGCACATATCACCCTGATACCCAAAGCAGACAGAGATGTCACAAAAAAGGAAAACTACAGACCAATCTCCCTGATGAATACAGATGCTAAGGTATTCAACAAAATACTAGCAAATAGAATCCAAAGAGTCATCAAAAAGATTATACACCATGACCAAGTGGGATTCATCCTGGGAATGCATGAATCGTTCAACATCTGCAAGTCAATCAACATAATACATCATATCAACAAAAAGAAAAATAAAAACCATATGATCATATCAATAGATGCAGAGAAGGCATTTGACAAGATTCAACACCCGTTCATGATACAAGTTCTCCGTAAAATGGGGATTGAAGGAACCTTCCTCAAGATAATCCAGGCCAACCCCGAGGAGGGCAGATGGGCTTTGGGAGTGGGCCCGTCGCCTCCGGGGGGGTCCCGGAAGCAGCCGGATGGGACTCGTCCACCACACTAGCCACCATTTTCGTTGTCCAGACGCTGGGAAAATGTCCCACGACCAGAGGACCAGCAAAGCCGGTTCGAGGCCCAGGTAGGCGGCTCCAAGAGGCGGGAAGCACTGGGAAGTCGTCAGACGGAGGCGTGGTCACCCCTTCCCCCTCCATCGTGACGAGCCCGGTTTCCCGCCCGGTTTCCCGCCCAGGAAGCCGCTGGACGGGCCCGGCACCCAGAGTCTTGCAGACGGCTCGGGAGGCGCCTCAGCTGACTATGGAACCCCGAGGAGGGCAGATGGGCTTTGGGAGTGGGCCCGTCGCCTCCGGGGTGTCCCGGAAGCAGCCGGATGGGACTCGTCCACCACACTAGCCACCATTTTCGTTGTCCAGACGCTGGGAAAATGTCCCACGACCAGAGGACCAGCAAAGCCGGTTCGAGCCCAGGCTGCGCGTGCCGCTGACGCCGCTGGCCACTAGGGTGGTGAAACAATGATGTTTTTTGGTACACTGCATTCTGCGAACAGCAGGAGGGTTTGCTGAGCGGGAGATATACAGAGGAAGGAGATGACATATAGAGGCCCGCCGGGTGGTTGGGATTCGGGAGGGGGAGGGAGACAGGGCGTTGGTGATGGGAGATGGGTTCGGGTGGAGGGTGCATCTTGGAACCCTGTGGAGCCAGGACTGCACATGAGCATCCTTCAATTAAAAAAAAAGGAGAAAAGGTGGAATAAATAAATAAATAAATAAATAAATAAATAAATAAATAAATAAAAAAAAAAGATAATCCAGGCCATCTACTACAAGCCCACAGCGAGCATCGTTCTCAATGGGGAAAACTGAAAGCCTTCCCCTTAAGATAAGGGAAAAGGCAAGTCTGCCCACTCTCACCACTTCTATTCAATATAGTAGTGGAAGTACTTGCCATAGCAATCAGGGAAGAAAAAAGACATTAAGGCCATCTGGATACGAAGGAAAGAAGCCAAGTTATCACTACTTGCAGATGACATGATATTATACTTGGAAAACCCGAAACTCTCTACCAAGAGGCTCCTAGAAATAATACATTCCTATAGTACAGTGGCAGGGTACAAAATCAATACCCAAAAGTCAATGGCCTCCTATATGCAAACAGCGAAAGAGAAGAAAGGGACATTAAAGAAACTATCATTCACAATTGTGCTGCAGAAAATCAAATACCTAGGAATCAGTTTGACAAAGAATGTAAAGGATCTCTACAAAGAAAACTACAAAACATTACTTCAGGAAATAAAAGAAGACCTGAGGAAATGGAGACACATTCCCTGCTCATGGATTGGAAGGATTAACATTATCAAAATGGTAATACTCCCTAGAGCTTTAAACAGATTCAATGCAGTCCCTATAAAGATACCCATGATGTTCTTCAAAGAAATTGAACAAACAGTCCTGAAATTTGTATGGAATAATAAAACCTCACGAATAGCTAAAGCAATCCTTGGGAAAAAGAAGATGGGAGGTATCACTTTCCCCAACCTCAAGCTCTACTACAGAGCAGTTGTAATTAAGACAGTGTGGTATTGGTATAGAGACAGACCCGTAGACCTATGGAATAAAACTGAATATTCTGAAACACACTCTCAAATATACAAACACTTAATCTTCGGTAAAGAAGCAAAAAAATATTAAGTGGAGCAAAGAAAGCCTCTTCAACAAATGGTGCTGGGAAAACTGGGCAGCTACATGTAAAAAAATGAACTTAGACCTTCTAATGCCATGCACAAAAGTCAGATCAAAATGGATTATAGATCTCAACATCAGACATGAATCTAAAAGGTATATCGAAGAAAATGTAGGAGAAATGCTCTACGACATCGAAACTAAAAGTATCTTTAAAGACGACACACCACTGACCAAGCAAATGGAAGCAAAGATAAACAAATGGGATTATATAAAATTGAAAAGCTTCTGCACCTCAAAAGAAACAGTGACCAAGATACAAAGACAATCCACAGAGTGGGAAAGGATATTCACCCAATACCCATCTGACAAGGGGTTAATATCCAGGATATATCAGGCACTGGTAACACTCCACAAGAAAAAAAACAGCCAACCTCACCAAAAAATGGGGAGAAGAAATCAACAGAAGCTCCCAAAAAAGAAGAAATTCGAATGGCCAAAAGGCAAATGAAAAATTGCTCTTCATCTTTAATCATCAGGGAGATGCAAATCAAAACAACAATGAGGTACCATCTCACACCACAGAGACTGGCACACATTCAAAACAGCAAGAACAACCAGTGCTGGCCTGGATGTGGGGAAAAAGGGACTCTGATCCACTGTTGGTGGGAGTGCCGACTGGTCCAGCCCTTTTGGAAAACAATATGGGCATTCCTCCGAAAACTAGATATTGAGCTCCCATTTGATCCAGCAATAGCACTCCTGGGAATATACCCGAGAGACTGAAAAACACATAGCAGAAACACTATCTGTACTTCATTATTCATCTCTGCGCTATTCACTATAGCTAGAATCTGGAAACAACCTAAATGCCCGAGAACAGAGGACTGGCTAAAGAAACTGTGGCTCATCTACACTATGGAGTACAATACAGCTGTCAGAAAAGATGAAATTATGAAATTTACCTGCAAATGGAGGGACATGGAGACTATCATGCTGAGTGAAATTAGTCAGAAGAAAAGGACAGATATAGAATGACTGCATTCATTAGTAGGATATAAATAGATACCAGTGTTTTACTAAATATGGGAAATGGTAATGGCAGATTAAAATTCTCCATTGAATATACACAAAAAGACTTAAGTGATAAACTCTAAGTATCTGCAGGGCTAGCCACAATGTGTAAAAGAAGAGGGAGAGAGATGCAGAGACAGAGAGAGAGACAGAGAGAGAAAGAGAGGATACTGGGGTACCTGCTATTGAGGCAGCCTGGGGATGGGTGGGAGGGGTGGGGTACATTGGTGGTGGAAATGGGGCACTGGTGGAGAGATGGGTGCTGGTATACTGTATTACAAAGAATCAATTGTGAACACCTTTGTAATTGTATGTCTCACCGTGGTATAATAAAAAAATTTTTAAAAAAAAAAAAACTACCATTGCAGTTATCGTCACTTGAAAGATTACTACATAATTATACTGTAATGCAAACCAATGTAATCATGGTTTGTTTGGTTGTTGCTTTTCTGTGACTTTGAAAGATGTCTGCTGGAGACTCAATCACAACAGGGAGAACTGGCATCCAGCTCTCCCTCGCTCAGCTAACCATGAGGCTCCCAGGAGGAAAGATGGGTTTTTGGAGTCTCCCATCACCTTCAGGGGGCTTCAGAAGCAGCTGGATGAGACTCCCCCACCACAATAGCACCATTTTCTCTGTCTGAACTCCCAGCACATCAGAACCCGCCCAGGAGATGTGCTGATCTCAAGACCAGATTAACTGAGTAGTCAAGTTCGAGCCCAGGTAGGCGGTTCCAGAAGCGGAAGTCACCTGGCATTTGTCAGGAGCTGGGCCACCCCTTCCCCTCTCTATCTTGTCCCAGAGGCCTGGTGGCCCCGCCTAAGAACTGCCCCAGGGCAACTCGCCATAGCAGGCAGAGACTCAATCACAATGGGGAGAGCTGGGTGCCTGCTCTCCCCTAGTTCAGCTGAACATGAGGCTTCCCAGATCCATCAACCTAGTGGAACCAATCATGTCCTAGAATATACTACATTCAACAATGTGTAGGAAAGGGAAGTGGGAGGGAGAGTTAGAGAGAAAGAGAGAAAGGAGATACAGAACCTGCCATGGAGGTGGACTGGGGAGGGGGGGAGATAGGTGGGGATTGGTGATGGGATATGGGCATGGGTGGAGGGATGGGTGTTGGAACATTGTGGAACCAAAACTCAAGCATGATTATCTTTTAATTGTATATCTAAAGGTGGTGTAATAATAAGAGCCTCTCAGACATGGGGCAGAGCTGTTCCTTGCTCTCCCTGTGCACAGCTGTTCATGAGGCAGTCGGGAGGCATGGCGGGTTCTAGCCCTGGCCCACCACCTCGGCAGAGCCTCACAACAAACCAGATCACCCCCTCCTCACTCCACAGGCGCTGCCATTTTCCACTTCTGGACTTCCCTCTCGTCAGAACTCCACCCAGCAGACCAGCCCATCACAGCCCGGATCACCGACACCCACCCTGCAGCAGCTTTTTTCCTCAATCTGGCCCAGGCATGCTGGTCCAGAGACTCTCAGACATGGGGCAGAGCTGTTCCTTGCTCTCCCTGTGCACAGCCGTTCATGAGGCATTCGGGAGGCATGGTGGGTTCTAGCCCTGGCCCACCACCTTGGCAGAGCCTCACAACAAGCCAGACCACCCTCCTCACTCCATCGGTGCCGCCATTTTCCACTTTTGGACTTCCCTCTAGTCAGAACTCCACCCAGCAGACCAGCCCATCACAGCGTGGCTCGCGGCCACGCGGGTTCATCAATAAATGCTTTATTTGGAGGTGTTTAAAAGAGTTTGCCTCCCTCTCGACAAGCCTGGCAAGCTTCTCGTGTTGTATATGATATGCCAAATTCCAGTAACAATTATATTAGGTCATTCCCATGACCTAATATAATGGTTTGAGGCTCTTTATGTTCCTGTAGCAAGCCGATGCTCCTGGCTCTACTGGCATGAGACAGGACATATGGAGATATTACTGGTGCCCGCTCTAGGAAATAGATGATCAACGGTAAGATCGTGATCATGGTGTAATAATAATAATAATAATAATAATAAAAATAAGATGTCTGCTGGCTGAGCTCTCACTTGTCAAGTTCTTAGACTGTTACTTGATCAATCTCATGAGTTTGGGGAAAAGTCTTAAGGCTGACTGGTAAGAAGGGAGCTACTTCTTCTTCTTATGCCTCTGCCCATCTGCTTCCTTTTTTCCTAGGCTAGCTGGCTCACAATATTCATCACAACCCTTTTTACAGGGTCATAGTGTCAAAAGTTCCAGACTCATGTTTGACACTTTCTTTTATTTTTTATTTATAGTTTGGTTATTCACATGGGCAACATAGCAGATGGCTGAGTTCGCAGTTTTGTCCTGAGCTGTTCTAACCCCCTGTTCCCATTCTGCTTCTCTCCTGCCCACTGCTGATAGAGCATTCAGACTGGTGCACACTCTGCACATTCTAGATTCTATGTCGGTGGAATACAAAGTTGCTTAGCTTGTGGTAGTTCTCTGAGGATTCATGGAATCCCTTACTGGCTTCTAGCAGAATAATTTGAGACAGCTTTCCAGAGTCTGATGGTAATTTCCAACCCTACCTCTCACTATATGATAGCTATCCTTTTTATATTGACATCACAAAAACTGATGTCAGAATAACAATGAAAGCTCATCTTCTATAGCCTCCTCCCGAACACACAATAAAAAATTGACTCGAAGGAAATGTGCTTTGATGGGATGTCCCTTAACAAATCAGAGATTGAATCCAAACCTACATCAATTATTTTCTTACCTGGATCGACTTTCAAATATTCCAGATTCCCACATACTCAATGAGAACTTAACTTCTTTTGACTTCCACACCTAAGTCTTACCACACAGTCAACCTCTGGATCACAACATGGCAATTAAGTTGATAAATACCACTTTATTTTAGTCCTTTATGAAAAGAAAAATGCCATGTTTCAGTGAAGGCAATTAACATTTTAAGACGTGATAATGAGCTGCATTGTGAGCCAATGGAAATTATCTTCGTCTATTGAGCGGACATGGGTCCAAGGCCCCTAATGTGCTGAAGGATGGGCTGAGAGTAGGTCTATGTATAATATGAGTTCAAAATGCTGTCCTAGGGAATTTATGAAGGGTAATATCTAGATCATTCCTGACATTAGCTCCCAAAACTTTAATAACATTATTCATGAAATAAACAAAGACCCAAAATAAAATGCTAGGCAAGAAAGAAATGCAGAGCCAGGAATGAGGGTGCACATCTGGTATAAAGTCCACAATGATGTGATTTCTGGCACTGTGTGGTCTCCCTACCTTTGCCATATGCAATTCTGGAAGCCCTCAATCATGCTCTGTGTGCTACATGCTCCCCACATTGCTAGAGTGACCTGAATATCCTAAGACCCTGAGAGTCTAAGGAGCATCATATACTCAGGTCCTTGCATCGAACCAAGGGCCCATTGGACTGAGAATCTTGGGTGAGGTCCTCAGACCATCTAAGCACTACTTGGGTGTCTCTGCCCTCCCAAAGTTTTCATAATATTTATTTGCCAACAGCCAAGTTGTAACTGGATTTGAACACACAACTGATTTAATTCTCTTTAAAGTTAAAGTTAAATTCAAATTTGGTCAGTACTACAAGACCTTTCCCAATCCCTGTAAAGATAAATTGTCCCCTCAATCCTAATTGTTAAATTATACCCACTGGATTATCACAGAATATATTAGTATTTCATTGCTGACATGTGTGTCTTGTGGTTTAACTGTTCACCTATTTCTCTATCTTCCCCATTAGCCTGAGGGATTCCTTAAAACAGGAACCCCCTTCAGACATTTTTATGTCCCTTATAGTAGGGTAAATATGCAGTGTACTCTTTTCTTTCATTTGTAGTTTTGGGCTCACATTGATAATTAATAGCAGTATTCCTCATTACAGTGGTTGGTAAAGATCTCAAATCATACAGAAACTCTCGAGGCTGCTACTAATAAAGTTTTTATGGAAAAAACCTTGGTTGCTCTATTTATTAAAAGTATCATTATGGTTTGCATAGAGGATGTTGTTTAGTTAATATTTGTTCATTTGGACTAACAGGCACATTTTTGGTGGGATAATGCTAGATAAACAAGGACAATGAAAGGCTACAAGTTCATTGGGGTCTTATGTATGGATTAAGGGAGGGCTATGGTATAGAATGCATTTTATTGATGATATACATTATCAGAACATAGCAAGATTGCATTTAGCTAGCCATGCATGGCAGAATTTAATCCTGGGAAGAAATCTCTGGATCATTCAGAGAAAAATAGAGATCTATTCTGAGATAGTTTTTCTTAAATTGGCAAAAACATAAATATTTACAAAAACATTTGTTAATATTTATAAATTAGAATTCAGTGTTACACATATGACACAGAATAAATTATTGAATAATCCAGTTTGGCTCCAGGTACCTTCTATTCAAATATCATGTAATTTCTGTGTCATCTTTTAGTTTTGAAATTCAATGCTACTTTCTTTTCTTGACCATATGAGATTAATCAGTCTCTTCTATTTTCTATTATGCTTTTATTAGCTAACAAAGACTATTCCTACTTGGAAAATTTTCCTTCATAAGAAATCAGGAAGTCTCAGCCATTTGTTAAGTTCCTGCTTTTGAATGAAGTGCACCCTATATATATGGCATTTTGATGCAAGTATAGTAAAAGTTATCATTTTTGTTGGTGACTTGCTGTGGACAGAATAATATGAACTTGACAGAGACAGAATAGTGGATTTCTGCAATCAGAGGGGAGTCTATGAGTGAGTTCGGGTTTCATCAGAAGAGAAGACATAGCAGTTCATGGCAGAGAAAGGAGGAAAATCAGATTCCAACAAAAGGAAAATTTAGAGTGCGCTATTCTTTTTCCTGATGTTTTTAGGTTGTTAGGGCAATCATCAACATGGTTGAATTTCAAAGAAAGTTCAAATCTGTGATTAGATTAGATTTATAGTGATCAATATAAGAGAATCTTTGATCACTGCTTCTTATAACATTGCTTATGTTCTAGTCTCTCCATCTGCAATTCTAATTGCTCCATTTGTTATTGTCCAACATGTATATTTTTCCATTCATTTTTCTCTCTGTGTACTTTGGGTTACATAATCTCTATAATTATTTTTAAAGTTTGCATTTTATTTATGTGTCTAGTCTACTGTTAGATGATCCCAAATAATTCTTTCTTTTAGGTATCATACATTTTTATTTTATTTTATTTGTAATTTTTATTATACTACCATGAGATATACAATTACAAGGATGTTCATAATTGGGTCTCTGTTATACAGTGTTCCAGCTCCCAATCTTCCACCAGTGCCCCATTCCCACCACCAACATCCCGCTTACTCTCACCCAACCCCAGCCTGCCCCTATAGCAGGAACCTTTTTTTCTCTCTTTCTGTCTCTGCATTTCTCTCTTCTGTTACACTTTGTGGCTTGCCTTACAGATATTAACGGTTTATGATGTAGGTCTCTGTGTGTATATTAAATAGTGAGCTCTAGTGTGACATTATAATTCCTCAAACCTATTAACCTCCCCAGTTTGTTGCACCTAGAATGATCATTAAAGTACATAAATGTGAAAGATCCTGGGAAGGACCTGGTCCTAACCTACGTTATTATCTAAGACTCTTGAGCAGCCGCTCTGCGGTCGTGCGGCACAGCTGTGCATCTGGTCTGTCCCTTGACGGGTGCTGCTGGTTGCAAGGCTGCACACCCATAACCATGCCCACCGACCTGGAGGGTGCCAACTCCAAGTCTGGCTAGCGTGCCCCCTGCATGTCTGCTAACCCTAGGAGCTATGTTGGACTCAACCAGGGGCTGAGCCGTTTCCTCCGAGACTCCATGGGTTGCTCCATGTGGAACCAGCAGCACAGCTGTGGGTATGGTCTGTCCCTTGTCCAGTGTTGCTCACTTCACTTGATCACTTGACATCCTGTTATTAATCGATTTGCTCGAGCAGGCGCCAGTTACATCTCCATTTGACTCTATCACGACATAGTATAGCCCAATGGCATCTGGTTGCTTCAGGAATACGAAGAGCCTCAAACCGTTTGTTCAGGGTCTTGACGTTCAGGGTCGTTCAGGGTTTTGACCCTAACCCAGTGCTGCTCACACTTTTTATTTTAAACTATTTGTAACTGTTTTATGTACCCTCTCTATTAAAATTCCT
Source organism: Cryptotis parvus (assembly GCA_021461705.1). Taxonomy (NCBI): domain Eukaryota; kingdom Metazoa; phylum Chordata; class Mammalia; order Eulipotyphla; family Soricidae; genus Cryptotis; species Cryptotis parvus. The sequence goes on along the minus strand of JAJIBD010022271.1, from coordinate 115,870 downwards.
CTCTCTCTGTGTCTCTCTATCTCTTTCTCTCTTTCTCTCTTTCTTCCTTCTTTTACACATTGTGGCTTGTAATATATATATATATATTTATATATATATATATTTAGGGGGTTACGCATATCCTTTTGCCTATATTCAATGTTCTGTTCTAGTCTGAGCATTACTATTTCTATTACCAATTATTAGCTTTTCCAACAATTATTACCACACTTGTCCCTTCTCTGTCTTACCTAACTTCTGACTTCTACACCCTTGTGGTAGGTTCCAACCACTGACAAGATCTGATCCATGTTTTGCCTGGCCTTGGATATTAGTATCATGCAATTTTTTTATATCCCACAAATGAATGCAGTTGTTCTATAGGTGTCTTATAAATTCTTTCTCTTTAGATAAAGAGTCAGAGAGAGAGAGAGGAAAAGTGCCTGCTATAGAGGCAGGCTGGTGGAGAGGGGAGAGAATCAGGGGACATTGCTGGGAAATATGCACTGGTGGAGGGATGAGTGCTGAAACATTGTATGACTGAAACCTAATCATGAACAGTTTTGTAATTGTATATCTCACGGTGGTATAATAAAAAAATTGATATTACCCTCTTACCAGATAATATGAAAACTGAAACCTTTAAATTAAATCTTAAAGGCTTATAATGACTATATTATATCTTAATGTTATCTTTATTGAAAACTCACAAGAAACTATTATTTTATCATCTATCACTTGATCACTTGATCACTTGAATCCTGTTATTCATCGATTTGCTCAAGCAGGCGCCAGTAACATTTCCTTTGTTATTTCCCCATTGGGACCCTATCAAGTGCCAATGTAGCCCAATGGCATCTGGTTGATTCAGGAATATGAAGAGCCTCAAACAGTTCCTTCAGGGTCTTAACAAGGAAGTCTGACCATCTTGTAGGTGGGCGGCCACATAATCTTTTGACATCCCGTGGGATCCATCAGTAACGGCTCTAGTCCAGCGGTTGTCTGCAAATAACATTACATGTCCAGCCCATCTGATTTTCGATGCCTTGGCAAACGAGACAGCGTCCCTGATTCTGGAATAGCGACGGAGGTCAGAACTCCGGATTCCTTCACTCACTTGAGTGAGACTTGATATTCCAAGCATAGCTCTTTCGATTCCTCTCTGGGAGACCCGAATAGCATTCCCATCCTGCTTTCGTAGGGCCTAGGTCTCTGAGGCATATGTTAATGCAGGGAGAACGGTGGAGTCGAAGAGATGTGCCTGGAGCCGGAGGTTCTTTGTCCTTTTAGCTATTTCTTCAATGACTTTGAAGGCATTCCATGCCGCTCTCTTCCTCCTGCACAGCTCAGGTTTTAGGTCGTTCATCATGTTGATTTTTCGACCTAGGTACACATAACTGCTGCATTCAGAGATGTTTGTTCCATTGAGAGTGAATGGGGCCTCAGGAAATAATTCATTTTTCATGAACATAGTTTTCAATATCTATTTATATTTATCCATATATTCAGCTGTCTATTTTTTCTGAATCTGTGATTTCATGATTTTCTTCCAACCTCAAAAACAAACCTTTGCATTTTCTCTACTATAAATTTGCTAATATGAATTTTATTGCTTTTAAAAAATTAAATTTTCATTTATCTTTATCTGTAATCATATTATTTTACTGCATAATTATCTATTTAAGAACAATTAACTATTTCTGACAATATCTAAATCACTCATGAATCTTCTTTTGTGACTATTATTTCCTATTATCAATAACAATTTTATGTTTCTTTGAAGACTTTGGAATTGTATTGTATCACGACACTGTGTTTTAAACAAATACAGAGATTGGAGTAAATACTACTTTATCCCAGAGAGGCAAAATCTTAAATGACTGAGGAAATTAGAATAAGGGGATAATGGTTTTAAATTCAATCACAAATAGTTTCACTTATGTGTGGAATATGAACTAAAACATAATATAGCTGGCAAACACAACACAAATAACTACTACACTCAGTAAAAACTATTATGAGATAAGAGAAGAAGGGTAGATGGGAGAGAAATAGATAAAGGAAACTATTATATGGCAGAATAGTACTAAAATTTTGGTCATGAAATGATAAGTCTTATATAAAGAGAGGTAATGTGATACCCCTGGAATTATATACTATCATTAACCAATGATAAACTGATTTATTTTTAGTTTAATTATGAATTAGATGAGGTGATATTTATGTCACAGGTTTTAGAGTTTCAGTTCATCTCTTACTACAAATTTGCCAAAAGAGATGTACCCTGTCCTCTCTCTAGCTGGACTTAGAAATGTGAAGACATTAAGTGAAAGGAAGTTATCTTTCAAGTCCTTTAGTCAACGTACTGTCATCATTAGTACAACTTCATGTACTTAGCAAAAATTACAGTAAGTGACAAGGGTAGGTTCTTATAGATTTCAATTCACCATACCAGACCATATGATAATGAAAATGCTATTGGTTTACCATTATCAAATACAGACTGTATTTTTTTGGTGGTGTGCTCTCTATCGCAAGCAAAAAATGCTCCCCCTTCTATTAATGTAGTATGACAGATGCTACCAGGAAAGAAAAAAGCCAGTATTCTCCATTCATGAAGTAAGGAAGTCAACTCTTTCTGACACTTATTGTTTAGACTTATTTGTGTCTAAAGAATTGTATCTTAAAATACATTTTTTGGTCCAGTGGGTAGGGAACTTGCCTTTCAGATGGCCAACACAGGATCAATCCCTATCATCCCATATGGTCCCCTGAGCCCTTCCAGGAATGATCCCTGAGCAGAGACCCAAGAGTAAGTCTTGAACACTATTGGGTGTGCCCTCAAAACAAAACACAGATGTTTTCTGCTATTTTAAGAGTGGGATGCATTTTTAAGAAGGTGATTTCTCTCTGGTTACCAGAAGTATCATTTCCATGTCTTCTCCAATGTGGGTTACTTATCTTTATTCTGCTATTGTGAGTATTGACTGCAGTAGATATTTTTATAGGCTCTGAGATGAACGTAATGCATTAGTTATTGTTGGTAAAATTACTTTATTAGCAGCTAACAGAAGTTTTTTCTTTTTTAAAAAAAAAACTAATGAAACTGGGTAGCTTGTGGGTCGCTTGAGTCATTTAAGCTTAGGTTTAGGCCATGTGTTGGATTCTAATGCAATCCACACTATCATTCTGCTGCCAACCTTGGATATACTTTTCATATGATGAGTCTAAGAATACCAATAAGACCTAGTCTTACAACAAGTTCAAAGCCTCTGCTCATGTCCCATATGTTATATTTCACTGGTCCAACAAAAAAATGAAAAATTAATATTCACAGCAAAGTAAGTTGAAACTTAGAAGACAGTGCAAAGCCAAAATATGTGAATGCAATCTTTTAAAGGGGAGAAAATAGAGTAAACAATTGTACAGTAAAATTTAATATATCATGTTAGGGCAAGAAAAAAAATCAAGGCACAGGCCCATTAACAAGAGTCTGAAGAAAGTTATAAGCTTCTAGAGCCTATACAAGGAATCCCTGACATTTTGCATTTGCTTTTATACAAAGAACCCATGTCACAATTCTCCTCCAATAGAGGAAAAAAGAAAGTTTTTTTTTTAGATAAGGCTAAAATGCTGACATTGCTCTAGCTAAGAACATGTTCATTTCATCTGCTCTTGATTCAGATGCTAATAGACACATGAACCTATTAAGGTAGGTTGCCTCATGAGACAAAATCTCTCAATCTCTCTCTCCTCTCTCTCTCTCTATCTCTCTTCCTATCTCTTTCTCCCTTCCTCCCTCTAGAAGAAGTCCAAGTACTGATGTTTTCAAACTTTCCATGAAGAATCTCAACTTCAGCATAGGAGGCCCTCAATAATTATCATTTGAAATAAGATTTCAGATATTACTTATCCCTCTAACTTAGGCATGGCACATTGAGGGAATACATCCCTAGGGCATTAATACTCCAAAGCAGAGACTTTTCATAAACTCTCCTGTACACTGTGAAACATTTCCTACATTCTTGAGGTGTGTGGGTAACGTGTTAGTTCTTCTAACGCTAAGGTAAAGTTGGTGAAACATAAATCTGATATATTGGAAATACCCTGTATTGGTAATTTTAGTTTTAAAAATAATTAATAGAACTGTTAACTGAAGTGTAGCCTTGGATTTTTGCAAGTTTCCACTAATATCCTTTCTCCTCTGCAGGATTTATCTGTATACCATTACAATGATCATTGTAATATTTTATTAAGATTCTATTGGTTGCAATACTATTAACAATAGTTTTTATGTGCATGATTTCAACACTACACTTATCATTGGTGTGTTATCTCTTTAATATCCTGACATCTCTATAATAGTTTGCTGGTCCCTTCTTATTTTTCATAAATTGGGTACATTAAAAGAATGTTATTTAGCTATTTTTAAAAAATAGTTCTGTATTCAAGGTGATCTAACTTTTTGTTTGTTTGTTTGTTTGTTTTTCTTTTTGGGTCACACCCGGCAATTCTCAGGGGGTTACTCTTGGCTCTTTGCTTAGAAATTACTCCTGGCAGTGCTTGGGGGAATATATAGGATGCCAGGGATCAAACCAAGTTCAAGCGTGTGTAAGGCAAACACCCTACCCTCTGTGCTATTGCTCTGACCCCCAAGTTGTCGTGAACTTTTCACTTGATCACTTGATCACTTGAATCCCGTTATTCCGATTTGCTCGAGCGGGCGCCAGTAACATTTCCATTGGACCCTATCACGTGCCAATGTAGCCCAATGGCATCTGGTTGATTCAGGAATATGAAGAGCCTCAAACCGTTCCTTCAGGGTCTTAAAAAGGAAGTCTGACCATCTTGTATGTGGGCGGCCACGTGATCTTTTGACATCCTGTGGGATCCAGTCGGTAACAGCTCTTGTCCAGCGGTTGTCTCCAAATCGCATTGCATGTCCAGCCCATCTGATTTTCGATGCCTTGGCAAACGAGACAGCGTCCCTGATTCTGGAATAGCGACGGAGGTCAGAACTCCGGATTCCTTCACTCACTTGAGTGAGGCGTGATATTCAAAGCATAGCTCTTTTGATGCCTCTCTGGGAGACCCGAAGAGCATTCTCATCCTGCTTTCGTAGGGCCCAGTCTCTGAGGCATATGTTAATGCAGGGAGAACGGTGGAGTCGAAGAGATGTGCCCGGAGCCGGAGGTTCTTTGTCCTTTTATCTATTTCTTCGATGCCTTTGAAGGCATTCCATGCCGCTCTCTTCCTCCTGCGCAGAAGGTTTTAGGTCGTTCATCATGTTGAATTCTTGACCTAGGTACACATAACTGCTGCGTTCAGAGATGTTTGTTCCATTGAGAGTGAATGGGGCCTCAGGAACTAGTTCATTTCTCATGAACATAGTTTTCTTCAGATTCAGCTGTAGACCTACCTTTCCACATTCTGGGTTAAAGTCAGCCAGCATTTGTGCCGCTTGGCTAATGTTTGGTGTTATTAGAACGATGTCATCAGCGAAGCGGAGGTGGTGTAGTTGCCCGACCATCTATCTTCACTCCCATTCCTTCCCATTCTAATTGACTCATGATGTTCTCGAGGGTGGCGCTGAAGAGTTTTGGTGAGATGGTATCACCCTGTCGAAACCCTCTTTTGACATCAATGATCACTTCTTTGTATAATGGTGAGATCCTGGTGGTGAATCCGTAATACAGCTCACGAAGGATCTTGATGTATTGGGTTTGAACACCCTGTTTGACTAGGGCTTCGATGACTACTTCAGTCTCCACAGAATCAAAGGCTTTCTGTAAATCAATGAACGTGAGACAGAGCGGCATCTTGTACTCCCTACAAACCTCAATGAGCTTGGTTACTGTGTGGATATGGTCAATTGTGCTGAATCCTTTCCGAAACCTGCTTGCTCGCATGGTTGTCTTTCATCTAGTGTTCTGCTAATCCTGTTCAGGATGACTCGTGTAAACAGCTTGTAGATGACAGACAACAGGCAGATGGGGCGATAGTTGCTGATGTCGTGAATGTCTCCCTTCTTGAACAATAGAACTCTCCTGCTGGTTTTCCATTGGGAGGGCACCTTGCATTCAGACAGGTAGCGTGTGAAGAGCCGAGCTAGTGTATTGATGAGTACGGATGGCAGATTCTTCAGGTGTTCGGGTCTGACTTTGTCTGGGCCTGGTGCTGTTCCCTTCTTTACCGACGAGATGGCATGTGGGATTTCAGAAGGGAGAACATTGGGAATGACATATCCATCCTGTGGAATTTGGTATGTGGGCAGGTGGTTGTGGCTATCAAAGAGATTTGAGTAGAAGTCCTGGATAATCTTCTCCATTGCCTTTCTGGAAGATGTGATAGATCCATCAGGGCGTCGGAGGGCAGTCATCTTGGTCTTATAGTTGGCGAAGGACAGGCGGGCAGTGCGAATACTTTTCCCGGCTTCTGCTGCATCTTCCAGTATTTCTGCTCTTCTGTCTTTGAGGTCTGCTTTTATAGCTTCTCTGCACTGTTTAGCAAGCTTGGACGTTAGCATTTGGTCTCCTGAGGCTCGCGCCTTGCCACGTTGGCGAATGAGCTCAAGAGTTTCTGAAGACAAGCCGCCCTTTTGTGTCTTTCTCTCCGGCATTCTTCACACAATCATGGAGGTGCTGAACCAGTCGATTGTATTCTTCATCGATGTCATCAATGATGGTATCTTCCCATGTTGCCGCAATGGTGCCAAAGGGTTCCCAGTTGGTGGTCATTCTGGGAGTTCTCTTCTTAAACTTTGCAGCTTTTTCTCCCCATTGCGGGAAGTAGAATTTTTGCACGAAGGAGACGGTGGTTCGATCCTGTCTGGAATTTGGGAGCGACAGCTACATCGGTCAGACAAAACCGTCGATTGAAGATGATGTGGTCAATTTCATTGTGGAACTGTCTGCCAGGAGATTCCCATGTCCAACGTTTCGCTTCAGCCTTCTGAAACTGTGAGTTCCCATGAATAGTCTTGGTGGACATGATGAACTCAGATAGTCTCTCACCCTGTTCTTTCCATTCTAGGCCATGGGTCCCAATGTGGAGTTCTTCAGCTGGTCTTCTTGGTCCTATCTTGGCATTAAAATCACCGACTATGATCTTGTAGAAGGTGTGATCTTTTTTATAGAACTCCTCCAATTCCATGTAGAATTTCTCAATTTCATCTTCTTTGTATGTGGATGTTGGTGCATAGACAATGAAGATAGAAATTGCTGGCAGTGGGCCACATCTCCTCAAGTGCAATCGTCCTATTCGGTTTGTTAGGCATTCAAATGAATCGATGTTGACAGCCATGTTCATGTTGACAAGGACACTAACGCCACCGATGCCTCTTTCATCACATGTTCCAAGGAACAATTCTTCTCCGGTGTCAAATACAGCATAATGCGACTGACGCCTCCCTCGTCTCAGTCAGACCAATGATATCGTACTTGATCTTTTGCGCTTGCACCATCAGATCCTCAATATATGCTTCCGATGCCAGTGTATGTGCATTGAAAGTACAGACAGTCATTTTAGTCCTTCTTCCTTTTGGCAGTCTAGGAGAGCCGTGAAATTTTATCAGGCACTGCTTGTTTGCCTTTGTTACTGCTGCCGTATTAAGGACTCTTTCGGGTCAGGAAAATAAACATTTTTGTTACTGGATTTGGCATATCGAACACGCATCGGACAGCATGCCAGGCTCTGTCATGAGGGTGCTATATTCTCATTACTTTGTGGGGCTCTCTCAGAGGGGTGGGTAGAATATTTATGGTAATTTGGAGGTAAATTGTGCGGCCGCATAGCGGCCACGCGCAATGGGTAAAGCTGGTTTCTGCTCTGCCGGGTGTACCTGTGTCTTAGGCTCAAGCATTCCTGGGCTTGAAATACTCTCCTCTGAAGGGCAGGTCTCTGCAGGGCGGGTCCTTGTAGGCTGGGTTTCTGACAAGCTGGGCTGGAGACTGGATTAATCTGTGGGCTGGAGACTGGATTAATATGCTGGGGGAGATCTTACCAACTGCAGAGTGTGGATTGTGACTCAGATCGCTGCCAGCAAGGTGTGGGGGTTTCTCTGGGCTCCTCCGAGGCTCCGTCAGCATGGTGGACTCGGGTCGGATGTTGCTCTCGTGGTCCATGGAATGCAGGGGGTTCAACGGGAAAGCTGATTTCTGCTCTGCCGGGTGTACCTGTGTCCCGTAACTTTTACATTTGATTAAAAAATAGAGTTAACATTTTTTTTAAAATATTTAAAGACATTAGTATTAGGGGGGCAATTGCAAGACTGGCAACATGATTTTGGAAGCCAGCATAAACTGAGAAATTGAAATTCCTTGTTTCAGAAGGCAAAAGAAATGCTACAGTTACTAATACATAAGGTCTTGTCTTTTGTCCACAATTAATGTCTCAACTTGTTACAGTATTGTCTTATTCGTTATAATTTCTATATAAAGAGACATTATTGATGATTTACATGATTTTCATTATCTTCTTATTGAACATCTTAACATATATCAAAAATGCATCAAAGTTGCACAATTTGTATTTTAAAATGTGTGCATACATGTAATTTGTCTTTACAAAAACTGCAGAGATGTTGTGCTACACTAAGACAACTCTATTTCTCTAGTATGCATACATTAACCTATGCTCTTCGCCTTCTGTTGCTTGGTTTTATTTTGTGTGAGGGGTCTTGGCATGGTTGGTAGTGACTCCTGAACTCCAAGCTCTGTACTCAAGGATCGTGTAGCCATGGTGATTAAATCAGGGTGACTCACACAAAATATTGGCAACTTGACCCCTGTACTATCTGTCCAGACCTCTCTACCTTCTGCTCACTGATGAGCAGGAAAGGAAGGCTTTAAAGGAAATGATTATATGTGGCTCTGTATTTCACTTTCCTCTCTTAATAAATTTCAACACAAGAAATGGCTGAAAGAAGAAAATGAGCAAGAAAAGCTGTGATTTGTTTTCTTGTTCATATCTTCCTTCTTTGTTCACTGTCTTCCTTCTTTGTTCAAAGCAAGTTCTACATGTGCCAGGTTTCCCTGTTGTGAAGTTTGTACTCTTTTTGCGATGACACTCATTTGTGAGCAGCAAATTACTAAGCCTCACTCACACTCAAGGAGAACACAATGAAATTTTTGTCCTGGAGACTAGAGTCTCAAAAATATGTGGATGGGGGCGGAGCAATAGCCCAGCGGGTAGGGCATTTGCCTTGCACGCGCCAGCCTGTGCCAGCCCGGGTTCAATCCCCAGTATCCCATATGGTCCCCCCGAGCACCGCCAGGAGTAATTCCTGAGTGCAGAGTCAGGAGTAAACCCTGAGCATTGCCGGGTGTGACCCCCAAAAAAAAAAGCAAAAAAAAATGTAATTTTATGAATCTGGGATAAATGTTTAAAAAGAGGAACATAAATCTCCCTGTATTGTTGATTCTTATTTCTCACTGGGAAGAGACACTACATCTTGGGACTGCTCCAGTTGATAAGTAAAGTGTCTATCAAGGAATTGCTATCACTGGCCTACTTTCCTTGGGTATAAATTTCCCTTTCTAGGCTATGGGCAGCATGGTGAGTGAACCGCTATTCATAGCATTCTCTCCAACTGGATGACTGGGAGTAAGTAATTATCGGCCTCAATGCAGGGAGTTCCAAGCCTCCTCATCACTCCCGGAGAGTGCAGCGTCTCTGCCTGCCTGCAATTCCCCTCATTTGGCAGATGCTATAGGCCCAAGATGCTGAGTGTAGGAGAATTATTTCCACTACTTCCTGCTAATTTCAGTACTGCATTCATCCAAGGCTCTCGAAGCTCTTAATCAACAGGAATGCGCTAACCTGAGACAGGGTCACAGAGGGACAGCCTGGAGATCGCGGTAGACTGGTGACAGCTGCCACCCTCTCTCCAAAGAGGATTGGTGTAGATAACATCATGTTGGGTGGAGGGAGGAGGGATGAAACAGTCTTTTAAGGTCTCTTCCAATCTGGGAAGTCTATGAATATCACTACCAGCTGAGAGTGTTTCTCTGTGCTTTATTCATCATGAAAATGACGTGAATCCAGAACACCAGCTCTCTCAGTGGTAGGTGGCCACTAAAGCAGGCTCCCAACACTTAGTACTCTGAAAACACTTGCTAGGAAAGTCCTTGAGGCTTTTTAAAAATATGTATAGGTCATTTCAAGTACAAATGGGAAAAGGGACAATATAGGTTCCTGGTAATTTAAGTTTAATAGCAGTGAGCTATTAAAAATAGAACATAAATTATAATTCCTTATTGTATTAATATAAGCTAAACATTTCAGATGAGGGAGGTTAATTCATCTGTACTCTAGGTATTCTGTATTTAGCAGACTTTACTTGTAAGAGTGCTCTGTTCAATTTTCTTTCTTTTTTAATTTTTGAAAGACCTCAGTGGTCCTCAGACTAAGTCTTCCCAGTTGCAAAATATGCACTCAGCCCATTAAGCTGTCTCTCCAGCCCACTGCTCCATTTTTGTCAAACTTTTAGAGAGACACTTAAGATGTTCAGAGCAAGGTGTTCAGATAGTGAAGGACTTCAGAATCATGCAAGCACGTAAACAGCTCAAAGGATTGGGGCATTAAAAAAAATCACTGAAAAGAGCACACTAAAATATCTTAGGACTGTCATAATGTAGGTTGGAATGAAATGTTAAAAATGGCTTAAGAAATTTGGGACTGAGTGATAGTACAACGAGGAAGGTGTTTACCTTGCTCGTGGCCAATCTGGGATCCATCTCCAGCATCCCATATGGTCCTCTGCGCACCAATAGGGAGTGATTCCTGAGTGTAGAGCCAGGAGTAACTCCTGAGCATTGCTGGGTGTGACCCAAAAAAGCAAAAAAAAAAAAAAAAAGATTGAAAACAAGTTTCAGTGACACAGTGACAGGTTTGTTTGTTTGTTTGTTTTTTTTGTTTGTTTTTTTTTTTGGGGGGATTGCCCGAGAAAGCTCTTTCTAATATGAGAGAAAGCTATAATGGCAGAGTTGCAGATCACACTCAGGTCAGGGCAACCTGAAATGATCTCCAGAAAAGATGGTGAAAGGGGCTTAGTGACTGATAGTCTAACTGAAAAGTCATTATTATACACAAGTTAGTTTTGTTCTCATTAGTTTCTAAACATACAAATCCCGTTAAGATATTGCTTTTGTTGACAAGTTTTCTGATATATAGCAAAGTTAAAATAATTTTACATTCAAACCAGCATAGTCACCTCTTATATAAGTTATCATTAACATATTTTGATAGCCTTATTGTAGTATCACTTCTATCACTTGTCTTCCCTTTGTTCATCGATTTGCTCTAGCGGGCACCAGTAACATCTCCATATGTCCTGTCACAAGCAAGTGTAGTCCAAGGGCATCTGCTCTTCCCAGGAACATGAAGAGCCTCAAACCATTAATTCCTTCAGGTCATGGGAATGAGATCCATAATTGTTACTGGGTTTTTGCATCACTGTATCACTGTCTTCCCATTGTTCATCTATTTGCTCGAGTAAGCACTAGTAACATCTCCATTCGGTCCTATCACAAGCAAGTGCAACTCAAGGGTATCTACTTGCTCCAGGGACAGGAGGAGCCCGAAACCATTCTTCAAGTTATGGAACTGAGATCCATAATAGTTACTAGTATTTGGCATAAAAAAGTAAATAAAACACAGTAGCTTTCCAGTACAACACGGGTAGCTTGCGGGGCTCTGCCATGTAGGTGGTACACTCTCAGCAGTAGGTTCTCGTCTCTAGCTTTACTGATGAAACTCAACAGGGAGAGATCTGCTTTTCTCTTAGGTGGAGCTCTGAGGATCTGTGGAGTCCTGATGTTAAGAATGACTGACCTCATGGTGTGGGGGTTCCCCTGTCTTCTTGTTAGGCTCACTGGGATGACGGGCCATGGCTAGAACCTGCCTAGAACTGTATACAGTGTATAAATTGAAAGATTCTGGGAAGGACCTGGTCCTAACTTCCAGTATTATCTAAGACTGCTGTGCAGCTGACGCAGCTATGGGTCTCTCTTCCAGGTTTGCTGGCTTTGGTGGTTGGGAGCACGCAGTCACACCTTCTGACATACAATACTACTCATTGTAGTAGGAGTCACATTTTTACAGTTCATCTATTTTAAAGTATCACTGTCTTCCCGTTCATCATCGATTTGCTCGAGAGGGCACCAGTAACATCTCCATATGACCTGTCTCATGCAAGTAGAGCCCAAGGGTACCTGCTTGCTCCAGGAACATAAAGAGCCTCAAACCATTCCATCAGGTCATGGGAATGAGGTCTATAATTATTACTGGTATCTGGCATATCAAATAATAATAATAAATGAGGTCTACAATTGTTACTGGTATCTGGCATATCATAATTTAAAGTATGTAATTAATTTTAATATAGGATGTTTTTCAACCATCATCATAAGTAATTTTAAAATAATTTTATCATTCCTTCCCAGAAGATAAGTATCTGTTATCACTCACTCTCATCCTCACTCCCACCACCCCTGTCCCATCCATCATCTCTCAGTCCTGGGATAACTTAATCATTTTCCAGAGCCAGAGAGATAGTATAGTGGGTAAGGCACTTGTCCTGTATGTGACTGATCCATGTTCGAACTCTTCCCAGAGTTAGCAAGCCTTAAGTAATGTAGGCTGTGGCCCCCCCAAAATAAATAAAATCATTGATCACTTTCTATCTCTCTAGATTTGCCATTTTTGTGCATTTGACATGAATGGAATTATGCAACATGTGGCCTGACCTGTGACTAGCTTCTTAACTTAATGCCAAAACTATTTATCTAGTCTTCGGTTGTTTAGTGCCAAACAATATTCCATTGTTCTGTGTTCTTTTTAAAAGGGGCAACTGAATGCTGCTGTTTTGAGCGTTCATATATAAGTTTTTCTGTTCACATATATTTTAATTTTTTCTCGTGCATATCTAGGAGTAAAATTGCTGGATTCTATGGTAAATTGTTTAAACTTTTACCTTAGAATTTCTAATGCAATTAACATATCACCTTTTTGATAAACCTCTTTTATAACCTAATCTATCTATTTACTAATTCCTCTATTTTTATATTTCCAAGGATGTTTATAAGCACTAAAGTTACTCTAAAAACTTGAGCTCTACATTATTTAACATAATATTTGTTTATCCCTTTTACTCTTTTTGGTAAAATTTACATAGACTAAAATGCACAAATCTTTAAGTAAGTTCTGGGATTTGACAAACTCATTTGTTTGTGTAACTCAAGCCCCTCTTTATATATATATATATATATATATATATATATAAAATGTGATATATATAATGTGATATCTATATTTATATATATGTGATATCTATATTTATATATATATATATGTGATATCTATATTTATATATATATCACATTCCTATTATTCTGGGAATAATCTTCATCATATCTCACATTAGCAATATATGTAATTTTAATCATTTTGATATGCATGAAATTACACCACACTATAATTTAATTTGTGTTTCTATGATAACTAATAAAATCAATGTGTCAGTTTTTCATTCATTTTTCATTTGTGAACAGTTTATAAATATTTTCTGTACTTTTAATTGGGTGACCTTTAGTTTTATATTTGAGTTATAGGAAAGATATACATATGTACTCTGGATCAGCTTCTTAATTGGAAGTCATTTGGTCTCCAAGATGCTCAAGAAGGTAACAGGTGAAATTGGCATAATTGGGGGCTATTGCACAAGACTAGGGGGTCACAGAAAGGAAAGGTTGGGAGAGGTCTTAGCAGGAAAAAAAACTAAGTAGAACTGCTCTAGTTAACAGTCCTTTTTAGTACTCATGAACATTTGTTCATAGTCTATGTTAATTCATTTGTTTCTTAGCAGTGTCTTTTGTGAAGCGGAGATATTTTTATTTTAAGGAGGGTTTATTTATCACACTAAATTTTTATAGTTGTGATATTTTTTATCATAACAGAGGTTTGCTTACCCTTGCTTGTGGAGATAATCTCTTATATGACTTCTAAAATGCTCTATAATTTTACCTCTGATAGAAGGTCTGTGAACTAATTCAAATATATGCTGGGTAAGGAGTGAGGTCCAATTCCTTTTTTTTTTAGAAATAACCAACTACCTCAGCACCATGTGTAGAACAGATTTCCTTCTGATCTGGTGGCTTAGTTAAAAATTAAATAAACAGATAACCATGCATATTTGGTCTATTTATGGACATTCTACTATAATTGGCTATTTGTTACTCCCAATGTCAATACTACACGTTTGGATAATTTTTCTAAACATTTTAACAGTGTCTTTTAAACCATTGTTACTGAGGTATCTGGAGTTACAACAGAGTTAATCACACTTCTCGTGCATATGTCATTGCAATACCACACCAAAAGACCTTTTCCCCCTCCATCACTGACCCAAGGAGCCTTCCCAGCACGCCCAAACCCATGAAAATCAGTTCTGTAGTTTTGGAAGTATAAAATACTAAAAAAGATAAGTTTGGGAAGTACAAAATACTTCCAAAAATTTGATAATTTGTTGTTCTCTTGCTTTGTTTCTTTTTTTATCCAACATAAGGTGGAAGGAAGAGATTGCTCGCTCTCTCTCTCTCTCTCTCTCTCTATCTCTATCTCTCTCCTCTCTGTCTCTCTCCTTATCTTTTTATTGTAGCAGTGATGACACCTCACATATATAGGTGAACTAAGCTAATTTCCTGAAATGCCACAAAATTCTAAAAAATAAGTTCACTTGTCTCATATCACTTTTCTTCCCATCGTTCATCGATTTGCTCAAGCAAATCTCCATATATCCTATCATGTGCTAGTGTAGCCCAAGGACATCTGCTTGCTCCAGGAACTCAAAGAGCCTCAAACCATTCCTTCAAAATTTTTTTTCAAAATCTTTCTTTTTAAGAGGTATATGGTAAATACATTTTAATATTAATACTATATTTTTTCCAAATACATTTCAAATTTTACATGAAAAAAAGTCTACAAAGGTAAAATTTAATAAGAGTGAAGAGAACTGAGAAAATTTTACCAGAAAATTCAGAATGATCTATAAAAATATAATGTATGCTTTATCCTAAGAAACACTTAGGCTTTATATACTATATTGGCTTTATATACTAGAAAGTATTATTTTCTGGTTACTGTTTGAGTATCTGCAATAATTAGTAGAATATTGTAGTAAAAGTCTCTGTGGCTGTAGAAAAATGCCTCATCAGAAATAGAACATTCAACAAAAATAAAATGTTACTTCATTATTGAAAATATATAACAGTATTTTGTTTTTAGTTTTCATGATCAGAATTCTGTGCTTGTATTAGAAAGTTTATTTCTCAGTAATTTACATTATGATGCCTTTTTTAGTAGGAATTCCTCTTAATTTAATTTGAAATTTTATCATTGTGCATTTTATAATGCAGTTTACTTATAAAGAAGTCCTTGCTATGCTGAGTGAAGTTAGTCAGAATGAAAAGACAGATACAAAATGACTTCATTTATTTCTGGGATATAAAACAAATAGTTTGAAAACAATATACAAACCCTGGCAATACATAGACCAGGAGGACTTGTCAATCATTAGAAACTAATACTAGTGAGAGGAGATCAGATGTTGGGCAGTGTGCTAATAATTGTTGGAAATTGTAATGCCAGACTAGAACTGAGCATTGTACATAGGCAAAGCGGTATACATGATAATCCCTAAATGTATGTATTACAAGCCACAATTTGTAAGAGAAGGGAGAAAGACAGAGACAGAGAGAGAAGGAGGAGAAGAAGAAGGAGAAGGAGAATGAAGGAAGATGAGGAAAGAGAAGGAGAAATAGGAGGAGAAGAGGAAGGGGAAGGGATTTGGGAAGGGGAAGGAGGAGGAGGAGGAGGAGGAGGAGGAGGAGGAAGAGGAACAAAAGGAAGAAGAAGACATTGCCAATATTAGTTATATTGTTTGACTTACAAATTCTTTGTTGAGGAATTTTATGTCTAGTTCATGAGGGAATTGACTTGAATATTGATAAAATACCAAAGATAACATTTTATATAGAAGATTGGTTATTTTCCTAATACTCTAGCTCTCAATTGACTGCATTGTTTAGAATTTTCCTTTTGCTCTTAGTTGTAAAATTTAGGGGCTAGAGAGAGAGTATAAAGGTTAATGTACTTGCCTTGCCTGTGGATAACCCTCTTCGGCCCCAAACACCACATCCCCCAAGTATTCCCGGAGTAACCCCAAACACAGTCAAGAGTACACCTTGAGCACCACCAGGTGTGGCCCAAACACACACACAAACACACATACACACACACACACACACAAATACCAAGTTTTTAAAATGTGCTAATATTATGTAGTTAACACTCTCGTTAATGTTGTAGAATCTGTAACGATAATCCATTTTTCATTCTCCATATTGACAATTTGTGCTGTTGTAGTTTTTTATTCATTTAGCTAGGTAAGAATTCATCAATTTTGTTGTTCTATTAAAAATATCAGCTTTTATGTTACTGTTGATATTCCCTTTTTATGTTCTCTTTATATATATGTATATATATGTATATATATTTTTTTTTTTTTTTTTTTTTTGCTTTTTGGGTCACACCCAGCAATGCTAAGGAGTTTCTCCTGGCTCTACACTCAGGATTTACTCTCAGTGGCGCTCAGGGGACCATATGGAATATCGGGGAATCAAACCTGGGTCAGTGGTGCCCAAGGCAAACATCCTACCCGCTGTGCTATCCTCCAGCTCTCTCTTATAAACTTTGGATTTATATTTATTTTGGCTCTTTGAGCTGACATGTAGGCCATTGATTTCAGCCCTTTGCCCCAATTTAATATAAATATTTAAAATTTGTAAATTGCTCTCTGAACAGTACTGCTAGAAATATTTGCATACAGAATACATAGTTTTTATAAATCATTATTCAAGGCAAATAACCCATTTAAGTAATGGATCAAATTGCATCAGCCACCAATTTAAAACATTATGTCCAATTAATATATTATAAAAACTGTTTACCATACTTCACAATGAATCACAGTCAAGTTGTTAGTCAACTTAGGCAGACAAGGCAAGATCATACTTATGTTGCATGATCTGCTTGGTAGATTGCCCTTAGTTGTGGTGGATTTGCCATAAAAAAAAGCCAATCAGATTGGTACTTTCAACCTTCCACCTCCAGTTCAACAGGGTCCATCACAAAGAATGAAGGGCGTTTTTCCAGGTGGCAAGCTAGGCTCTATAGCCCAAAGCAAGGGGATAGGCTGCCTATTTATTTAATAAGTACCATGGCTCCAGACACAGGATACATTGTTTACATTAAGAACAGTTAGCAGGAACATTAAGAGCAAAGGCTAGGATATTTACATAGCTGTGGCCTTAGGGTAGTAAACAACAAGGAAGAGGCTTTAATGTATAGCAGTACAGTCATGGTAATATCCTGTTCTAGTCTAGTCCAGTTTAGCAGTACTTTTCTGCCTAAGAGTATTTTTGCAGCCCTCATTATCTAAACTAAGCTAAACTTGTTTTACCCAAGGAACAATCCCGACCTCGGGGTTTTTATTAAGGAAACTAGATCTCACATTTAGCTAATTTTCACTAATACTGATACATGTTCTTTGGTTGTTGTCAGTTCCTAGTTAGTACCTTATGTGTGAAGAAGAGAATAGTCCATATTCCACTAGTGAAGAAAATGTAGAGTTATTCACTATCTCCTATGTCCTACCCCAGCCCACAGGGAGGTTTGCTGTTCTAGATTCCCATTGCTATTGCAAATGACCCCTAACACTGTAGCATAACTCAAATGTATTGATTGTCTTGAGGCTCTGCAGGTTAGAAGTCTGGCACTGGGCTAAAATCAACACAGTGACCAGTGTCCACACCTGCCTGGAGACTTTGCTAGCGAATCCACATTCTTGCCCATTCCTTGGCAATAATATATAATTAGATTGCTCCAGGAAAGGGCAAATACATGTGATGTAGGCAGGCAGACAGGGGGAAGAGGGCCCTGCACGGCAATTAACTGTTAACTTTCGCCACTAGGCCACTGGGATATCGCCTTTTGGAACCAGGAATGAAGACTTGATAGGACCCATTAACCAACAATGGACCCTGAGGAAGCTGAATCCACCTTCTTCCACACAGCCTTTAACCCCCATCAACTCTGATGGCCCAGCAGAAGATTCCAGAATACTCCAACCCAAAGGGATAAACCCCCCTTGGAAATCATTGGGGCTCTCTGCCTCTGGAGTAGCCCGCATTCTCCCTTGAGCATGTTACTCTCTCTCTTTCCCTACTTCTTCCCAGTTCTTAATAAAATCTGTTTTACTTCACTGCTCGTTGACTCCTGAAAATTCTTTTCTGCGAGGAAGACAGAGCCCTGAAGAAACCCTGAGTAAGGCCTAGGACTGACTTTCCCTTCCTGCAAAGAGCAATTCCTCACTCCAGCCTGAGTCTGTGGCTCCCTGAGAAATCTCGGATGGTGGGGATCAACTCCCGTGCCTAGAGATCAGGCGGACATCAAGTGTGGCTTGACGGCCACCTCGTGGGGCTGGTGGGGGGTCAGGCCCATGCCGTGCAGAGGCTCATCGCAGACTTTATCAGTCCTAAGCCTGTCCAGCGGGTCCCGGTGGCAGAGGCGGCTGGGGAGAAAGCAACCATCTCTCTCCCCTTCTAGCATCACATAAGCCTTCCGTGGGACCCACCTACATCGTATGGATCTTTCCCTCACCTCAAGTGATGAATATTAAATCTCTATGATCATTCAATACTATGTACATGGCTTCCTCTAATTAGAGCTGGAGGAGGTTCTTGGTTATACTAATTTGTGATGAGGCTGGGTTCACTTGGAAAACACAAAGTTAAAGCCACCACTCATTTTTTAAAATAGTAATCACAGCTGCAATTTCTTGTTATGTAGGGTACCATATTTGCTGATTCTGGGCATTTGGACTTGGAAATCCTCATTATTCTGCCTACCATTATTCTGCTACTGCCTTCTAATTCAGATACACTTTTTTACCTGTTAATTCTGCCTTATGTAAACCTTAAAGATACAAAATTTTTCTACCTGTGAGGAAAACACAGAATGTCTCTTTGCTTGTTTTGTCTAGTCATCCTCATAATTAAGTTTTATTTTCTAATAATATTAAAGGAACCACATGCCTCACTTTTGCCTACAGATATCAAATCATTATAATATCCCTTGTGATAACCATGTCATATGCAGTATTATAAGAATATGTACTAAAATTGATGCTATTCTGATTTCTAAAGATTTGGAGAAGCGATACTCCTATATCATGTTGGTCAGTTTGAAATTGGATCTGACCTTTTTGGAGGGTAGTAAGAGTAATTTAGTATTTCAAAAATGTGTATATTATTTAACTCAGTTCTTAGGGATCTTTCCTAAAGAAAAAGAAATTATCACATACCCCAAATCAGGTACAAAGATGTTCTTTTCAAGTTTTTTAATTTTTAAAGGCATATCAGAAATAACTGCAAGATCATAAAGGAGCAAATGTTAATAGGTAGATTCTGATAGAATTGGAAAAATGACAGCTTTTAAAAAGGATGGAATAGAGCTTCATAAACCCATATTTAAAGAGACAATATAGAAAGGTAAATGATCCAGCTACAATATGAAATAATATGGTTATAAGTGTGTATATTATATATGCAGATAGTGCTCAGAAAAATGTAGGCAAAATTCAACTTTTATTTTTGTTTCAAGTGGAATTAAAAATGGAATGAGGTTTAAGAATACAATCTATCATATTTTCTTATAATTTTTAAGTACTGTTAGCAAATATATTGCAAAATGAAAGAATATTTCTAATTCTGTGAATCTCCAGCATCTCAGCTTGGGATGTGTAATTCTTTCACTCTTTGTCAGAAATTTCCTTACTCCTTGGTCCTTTCCATGTTGTAGAAGCCCATTTTCTTTTTCAAATCTCTTTCTCTGCCTCTCTCCCTTCTCTCCCAACCACAAACTTCCTCTCTCCTCTTTCTACTTATCTAAATAAAACCATTTTTCGGTCTCTCGGTATATTCCCAGGAGTGCTATTGCTGGATCAAATGGGAGCTCAATATCTAGCTTTCGGAGGAATGTCCATATTGTTTTCCAAAAGGGCCGGACCAGTCGGCACTCCCACCAGCAGTGGATGAGAGTCCTTTTTCCCCACATCCACGCCAGCACCGGTTGTTCTTGCTGTTTTGGATGTGTGCCAGTCTCTGTGGTGTGAGATGGTACCTCATTGTTGTTTTGATTTGCATCTCCCTGATGATTAAAGATGAAGAGCACTTTTTCATATGCCTTTTGGCCATTCGAATTTCTTCTTTTTGGAAGCTTCTGTTCATTTCTTCTCCCCATTTTTTGATGGGGTTGGCAGTTTTCTTCTCGTGGAGTGCTACCAGTGCCTGATATATCCTGGATATTAACCCCTTGTCAGATGGGTATTGGGTGAATATCCTTTCCCACTCTGTGGATTGTCTTTGTATCTTGGTCACCGTTTCTTTTGAGTTGCAGAAGCTTTTCAATTTTATATAATCCCATTTGTTTATCATTGCTTCCATTTGCTTGGTCAGTGGTGTGTCGTCTTTAAAGATACTTTTCGCTTCGATGTCATAGAGCCGTTTCTCCTATGTTTTCTTCGATGTACCTTATAGATTCATGTCTGATATACCCTAGAGACCGAAAACACATAGCAGAAACACTATCTGTACTTCTTTATTCATCTCTGCGCTATTCACTATAGCTAGAATCTGGAAACAACCTAAATGCCCGAGAACAGAGGACTGGCTAAAGAAACTGTGGTTCATCTACACTATGGAATACTATGCAGCTGTCAGAAAGGATGAAATTATGAAATTTACCTGCAAATGGATGGACATGGAATCTATCATGCTGAGTGAAATTAGTCAGAGGGAAAAGGACAGATATAGAATGACTGCATTCATTAACAGGATATAGATACCAGTGTTTTAATAAATATGGGAAATGGTAATGGCAGATTGAAACTCACCACTGAATATACACAAAGAGACTTAAGTGATTAACTCTGAATATCTGCAGGGCTAGCCACAATGTGTAAAATAAGAGGGAGAGAGATGCAGAGACAGAGAAAGAGATAGAGAGAGAAAGAGAGGAAACTGGGGTACCTGCTATTAAGGCGGGTGGGGGACGGGAGGGAGGGGTACATTGGTGGTGGAAATGGGGCACTGGTGGAGGGATGGGTGCTGGAATGCTGTATTGCCAAGAACCAATTGTGAACACCTTTGTAATTGTATGTTTCACGGTGGTATAATAAAAAATTTAAAAAAAAACCATTTTTTGAAATTTATAAATTAAAATAAAATGAAGTTATATTTAAGTAGCTGAACAGACAGAAAAAAAGACAGACCTATCTTTATTTCCAGATTTGAAGACTCATTTATTCCTTGTTTTCTCCCTAAAGAATAAATTCATTAAGATATATTAACACGATTGCTCTTACTCCAGGAATAGTCATTGTTTTCCTTATTTTGTAAATACACCAGTATAAGTTAACTTTCCCAGTTACCCACAGCTACATGTTAGCAGTATCAGAACTGTTAATATGAGACCCCAGGCCAGCTATAGCCATATCTAGTTTTGGCATGCTCAGAATGGGCACAGGCAGGATTCTAGACACTTATTTAAGTCAGTGTGCTTTAAGTATGCCATCAATTGTTCACATAGACTTAGCACACATTCTCAGGATTCTTTCACTTATACTTTAAATGGAAACATGTTTCTCTGCCTGTTGAGTTTAAGTCTGACCATGAGGTTTGGTTTGACCAATCGGATATTACTCTACATGCTGCAATCCAGGAATTGGAGTATGCTTGCTCAGTGGGGAAATCCTGCTTGGGCATCTGCTGTCTCCAAAAATAGAGCTTCCCTAGTGAGCTGCTGTCTCTTTACACCAGAGTAAATAAAAGTGGAGCAAAGTCACCCCAGTGGACCAACAGACATCAGCAACCAAGAACAATATTCAGAGATACCCCCACAGACTCATGCTAAGTGAACCATCATTCTTCTATGCTGTTAGGAATTTGTGACAAATTTTTTACCCTGAGACAGCTGAACCAGGGTTCAGCCAGAGAAGCAGAACTACTAGGAACCCACATACATTTTGCATACAGATACATTAGAAAAACCTATTGGAGGTGTTTGACCATATGTAATTATCAAGGTTAAATATCTCTGTAAGTCCACTGGGTTCATCTCTGATGAGCTGAAATTTAGGAGGAGAAATAAAGTATGAATTGAGTTATCAAGGACAACCTCATCATGTAAACAGAAACAAATCTCATGAGGATGAACTAAAGGATAGGTTAGTTCATATTGCCTTTAGCCTTGGTGATATGAGATCCTGTGGAGGATATAGATACTTCTGTTTTTCACAGATCTAAAATTGTACCTGGTCTAGGGATGGTGAAAGCTGTAGAACGTTCCAGGGGAAAATAGGACAGTTGCAGATCAGTCTCTGTTTCATGCAGTGAGTTGAGTCATCAGATAAGCAGCAATACAGGCCAGTTAAAAAGATCCTACTGTTCTTTGTCTGACCATCAGCGCCTCTCAAGGGACTTCTTATGGAAAATCCTAACTAGAAACATAGAAATAGAATTCTGGGTACAATAGTCTGCCTAATAAAAATGGACACGTTAGAGAGATATCAAATCTCTGATATTGCCATTTTACAGGTGAGCAAATGTAGTCTCCAAAGAGCCTATACTTCATGACAAATAGCTTATAATTGGTAGGGTGTAATTGGGACTTCATTCAATCCTCCTAATTTCTTGTCCTGTGTTATTCTAGTTTTACTTAGGAAGAATAAATTCCTCATGCTATTTTCTTCTGTAACCATGCCTCCTGAAGCTGGAGAATATGATTAAAAGTGAGAATGGGTTTTGAGAGAGCAGAGGGCATTTAGCGGAAGGTCAGACTTGGTGAAATCCAGGAAACCAGTGTTTCCACGACACCAGTGTCAGTAGGTTCTTGAAGAAAGAGATCATGAATGGAGCATATACCTCTGACTTTCATCCTTGCATCTCACCATTGTGTGTGATTGATTTGAAGTCTGAAAAAATCTTGTGAGACAGATGGGCCTGAAAAAGTGAAAAGCACAGGATGGAATTAGCAGAAACTGGGACCTGGAGTCTTCTCCAGGAATGAAAAACCAGAAGAGAAGGTGTATAAAGTATGAGCCAGAGCAGTGGATCCCAGAATGTGTAGTAGGACCAATAATGAGACAGTCATAGTCATACCTGTGCAAGGAGCCTTAATAAGGGCTTGTGGCCATGGCTAGGGGACTCTGTAACATTCCTTGAGAGCAGAACAGTGGACACAGCGAAAGGTCAAGGTTTGAGGTTTCCAGGGATGGAATTCTCATTGCATGTGAGAGGGAGAGCTAGGGGAGGTAGAATGAGGACTGGGATGTTGTGGAGAGGAGGGAGTGACTCTGCAGATAGCTGCATGTTCTACAATAGTGTAGAAATCTTTATTATTTGTGCTACCACTCTGACAATGAAATGGTGCAGTGCAAGGCACATGGAAGTTATTCAAAAGGCAGCTATAAGTTAATGTTTATTACAGGGTTTTGTATAAAAGTGTTATAGATTGAAAATACCCGTTTCATCACTGTTTTGGTTATAAAAATGTCAGGAAATTTAGGTGATCTATCTTGGCCTCAGTCTCTTTTTCTGTATACAAGAACAACAGTTTAATTCAAATCAAAGCTAAATGGCAGAAGAATGGCAGAGAACGTGCATTTAGTAGCTGACATAAGGTTCCAGAAGTGTGTTCTCTCCCTGTCTTTCTGGTTTGAATCACAAGTCAAGGCCATGGATCTGATCAAAGGACAGAATGTCCAAAGCTGAGATGTCATTAAAGGATTTCGGTGTATGGTATGCACAGGCAAGAGGGAAGGGAGAATCAGAAGTAGTAGAATTGCTCCTGAGGATTAATTCAGAACTAGAATACTTCCCTTATCCCCTTGCACCTGGATCAGTTTAGCCCCAAAGTCTGGAGTAGGTTTGGGAGCAGACAGTCTGTGTGGGCTCCAGGTTCTGTCTGCTTCTGCAAGCTGGAACTGAAAGGGAGGGACAGCAGGTTGATGCACTGGGGATTGCAACAGGGAGAAACTAAGAGACTTCTCAGTGATTTACAGCCTTTAAGTGGTTCACCCCTTGTGAAAAACTCTTCAGTTAATAGACAGACATCTTGGGATAAAAGCTTACTAAAGACAGAACCAAAGGGATAATGGCTAGAAAATTAAAGACCTACAGAGAGGAGAATGTGCTGTAAAACTGGAAAAGAACTTTTTCTGGTCAATAGCTCATTCCTTGGCTCCTCCCACAATGGCAGCCTGAGATGAGCCACCAGTGAGGGAAGTAATATATTGAATATTTATTTGAGAGAAACAGACAGTCATTGGTCTGGGGGGGTAGTTGATACACTGCCCAGCCTAAATTCATCTCCCTATTCTGCTGCTGATAATACACGAAAAAAGTGAGATGTCTCACTAAACTGATTTATTAGTGATGTTAGTACTTTGATGTGCCTCTCGAGGTGTTGCAGCTGTGGCTGTGGTACCCAGCTGTGTCGGCAGGTGGCAGACAGGAGACAGGCTCGTCTACACCCAGGGCTTTGCCCTGTGGGCCCTGGATGGTTGATAGTCTGACATAGAAAAAGACTGAGCCTCCTGGGATGAACCCAGAGCCATGGCAGAGCCTGGCAATCTACCCAAAGTGTATTTGATATGCCAAAAACTGTGGCATAACAATAATGTACGTCATTCCCAACAAATGGAGACATTACTGGTGCCTGCTCGAGCAAAACAATGAACAACTGGAAGACAAGCGATACAAATGAAGTACTTTGATTTTGTTCTCTATGTCTTCATTCTGGCATTTGCTCTATGACAGTAAGGTGACTCCTAACTCTTGACTCTTGTACACTGCTGTGTTCTAAATAACAAGATTACCAGCTAGACACTAGTTAAGCGCTTCATAAATATTTGGAGAAAGGAAGCATATGTGGAACTTTGAAATATATAAATACTGTAAACTGTGCCCCTATGTCTTCCTTTTCTCATCTTCCTCTTCAAATATTCTAAGATTGGTGTCAGCAAGTTCTCTGGGTTTTCATCTTTTTTGGTCTTTGTTTTCTCATCAGAGTACCCTCCATCTGCAGAAGTTCACTACCATCTCAGAAACACCTCCAGCCCCAGTTTCTTTTCATTGGCACTTGTCAGACCTCATAAGACAGTGTCCAGGTGATATGGTCCAGTAGGGCAGTGAGATGGAAAGGTGTGAGTGCATAGTGGGCCATCTAGGTTACCTAAGTAAAGCTGGATTTGGAGTACAACCCACTGTTGAGTGACATGCCCTACTGAGCCTTAGGCTCTGGCTTCACTTAGCTTATATGAAGAGCTACCCCTGCCTTTAGGGAATTTCCGAGCAGACACAATGGAAGCTTAGGAAGAATTGGACTGACTTCATAATTTTATACAGTATAATATTTTTTGTCATGAATCTCACTTGCCCCAGTTCAATACTCTCCCTGCTATCAATGGTTCGGCATGGGACATGCATGTAGATTTTCCAAGAGTACTTGGCCACGTTGGATCGACCATGATATAATCAGTTCTCCTAGTTCAAAGAGACATGCCAGTGCACCTCCAGGCAAACTGACGTGTCTCTGATTCTAAAGGTAATGCCAAAGTGAATTATTCTGATGGATTTTGGACCTTAGTGGGATCTAGAGTCTGGAATCAGCTGGCTAAATATTCATGGTAAGAAGTATTAATACCATTCTCTACGAATTACATTCTGAAGTGCTTTTTAGTTCATAGATGCAGCCCCCTCCTCATTCTGCTAGGGGTATATTATCTCAGGGAGTCAGCTCTGGCTTTGTGAAGACAAAGGACCCACCTGAAGATCTGTATTTCTTTTTTCTTTTTTTTTTTGCTTTTTTTGGGTCACACCCGGCAATGCTCAGGGGCTATTCCTGGCTCTGCCCTCAGGAATTACTCCCTGGCGGTGCTCAGGGGACCATATAGGATGCCGGGATCGAACCCAGGCCGGCACAGGCCGGCCGTGTGCAAGGCAAACGCCCTACCCGCTGGGCTATCGCTCCAGTCCCCAAGATCTGTATTTCAATAGGGTCACTTCAATAGGGCTTTTCCTCTCTAGATAGCCAGCCCAAGATGGGCTTGGCTGGAAGTTTTGGTGGGCTTCTATCCAAAAAAATAAGCTAGGAGAAAGGAGAAAGGGCTTTTTGGCCATTTTGGCTCCTCTTTGCTCTCTGCCTCTCCTCTCCTTCTCACTGTTCTCTTCCCTGTTAGGCCTTAGCATGTGGTAGCAGCCATCTTGGCCTAGGATTCTAAGCTTGCATGTGGCTGGGGCCCAGCTAGGAGCCTAAAGTTTGGGGGTTTCCTGTTACTGGATTGCATACCAAAACTGTGAGAGTAAAGTCTTTTAAAACTGCACTGAACTCCTGAGTTTTCATCCATTCCCCACTGGCTTTGGAGGTAGAAGGGAACTCATTTCCTAATATCGTTAGAGACCCCCAGTGGCTCCTGATACCCACAGTCATGGATTTTAGGTTTTACAGCAGTCTAAACTTAAGTAATAGCATAAATTGAAAAAAAAACAGAATTAGTGATAGATGAACAAACAAGAGGGGCTAAAATCAGTCAATCGATAGAAAATCCAAGCTATGCTTCTACAAGAAGAAACTGAAAACTCTAGGTTTTACTTCAACATAGGTGCCTATGTTAGTCTGTAAAGAAGGATTCTTTGAGTCCTGATTTGACAATACTTTGTATTTAACTATTGATTATAGCCAGTGCTGAGGAATATGTGATTCAAAGCAATGGACATTATATGTAGTCACATTTTCTGTTCCATTTAATGAGTTTATCATAATAACAACCTTACTGGGTTGTTGGAAAACTGTACTGAGACTTAGTAGCATTCCTACTCCACCAGGTAATTCCATGGGAGTTAACTAACATTAATTTTAAGTGTGTTGTGGAGATGCTTTGCATTTGTTTGTTATTTCCTCATGCTTGATAAGCATTCTTAGGAACATCATCAGTATTAGCTATAGTCTTGGAGTTTTTTCAGGGAAAATACTGTACAGAGCTTCTCACTTTAAGATTGATTAGGCTCATAATGGTCTAGCATCAAGTTTTTGAGTTCCATTGAGAATTTATCTTTACAACTCTTGTAAAGCACCACCCCAACCCTCCCACCTTACTCAACTTTTGTAAGAAGGATCTGCTTAATGTTTTCTGTGCATTTTCTTTGATTTCTTTTTCCAGAATTAGTTCCCTTGATTTTGTCAATGGATTGGTGATTAAGGTCTGACATATTTCCATATCCCTGGTCTGATCAGCCCCAGAGACTTGAGAAAATTTGGAGTAGACAGGTCTATAAGTATTCTGGCATCATAGCACTGATTTGGTTAGATGTGGTATCCCTCATATGTTTTACTATAACCTGTCATTTTACCCTACAGTGCTTTTATAATATTAAAAGGGTAATAAAAATAACCCAGTTTATAGCTAAACTTTATTCTTAATCTCAATTTGCAGCACATTAACTAACAGCAGGAGTACATGGAAGTGTTATTGATTACCACTCTCCATGGCATTAAGTTCAAAGAAACAGCCAATACACTGAATAATAATCAGGATTCAACAACCTCTTGGCAAATGAGAACACTAAGTCAACTCCAAAAAGATAAAATCAAATATGGACAGAGATCAAGTGTTTATTTGGGTTGAAAACCTCAATTCAAGAAATTCAGAACAAAGAAGATATGGTTTAGAAGTAAAATAGGTTAAAAGTATAAGGTTGGATTTCCATTAAAGTGAAGAATGAATAAATAGTGAGCTTTGATAGGGAAAAAGGTTAGCATGATAATGGACTGAACTAAGAGTAGTTTTATGCTCAGTGGAGGAAAGTGATAAATATACTCTAATATTGAATCCACCATAACTGCAATGCTAAGTTCAATCTCAAATTATGCTCAGTGATGTCAAACAAGAGTGTGGTCAGAGGAGAGAAAGAGAAATTCAGAAGTATAGCATCTACAGAACTGCAGATTGTTAACTTGAAAAAGGGGAAGTTGGGAAGAAGTAACTTGGTAACAACCTGTAAACATCTGAGTACTCGTGAAAGAAGAAACTTAATTTTAGAATAGTTAGTAGATATAAATGGCAGAATTATGCCTATTAGCTCAACTTTAAAAAATAACTTCCTGAAAATTAGAGATTTTGTTCAAGCAATTAGTCTTATCAGTTCACCCGCCTTGATCAGTCATGGGAAATAACCATCACAATCCTGTGGTGTTAAAGAGAGTTTAATGGAGGGAGCAGATTTTTATAAACTCAAAGATGGTATTTTAGATATGATCAAATTGTTCTTTGAGGAGCTGGAGAGATAGTATAGTTTGATCTTTATATCTGGGTTTGATCTCTGATATACCATATAGACCCCTGAGTACCACCAGAAGTGATTTCTGAGCATAGAGCCAGAAGTAAACTCTCTGATCATAGCTGGGTGTTACCCCCTCCCTCCCCCCAAGAAAAACGTTTAATTGAACAACTAATGTAGTTGTTAGCTAATGCCTTTTGTGCAAAGGCATGCAAATTTTCATGCCTTTGAAAATTTAACAAATTTTCACTCATATAATAGATTTCTAGAAGTTTGATTAAAGTTTAAAATTAGAATAGGGTGGACAAAGAAAGGTTGAAGCTTAAAGAAATAATAATGTTTATATTCTTACATAGAGCATTTTGTGCTTTTATAAAGCCTCTTAATTTGTGACCCAAACATGACAAATCAGATGTAAAATAAGGTTGTATTTCTATCATCATTTTATAGATAAAGTAAGCTAGTCATACACAGCTCAACACATTGGTTTGGGTTAGAATTTTATTTCAAATGTAAGACTTCCCCCAATTTTTATTTTGCTACCATGATTTATAATGCTGTCAATTTTTTTTGCATACATCATTTCAACACTATACCCACCACAAAAATAAGACATTTTTTGCATTACAGGTTCTAAGTTGTTACTTTAAACTAGATCACATTAGTATGAGACTAATATAAATAATCATAGAAAACTAAAGAAATTATTGTTTTAAAAATGGTACAGGCGGTTAATAAAAGCAACTCCATATCTACCTAAATAATAAAAATAATACTAAAATCATAATTATAATTATAATGGCAATGAGAGTATCATTTTAAGAAAGAAAATCAAAGGAATCATGAAGGGGGAATATGAAGCAATTTTATAAAAAAAGACATTCAAATGGCGACTCTTAGGGCAAAAAATATGCTGCAAGGTGGTCAAAATTGGGTGTATTTTTTCCTATTCTGGCCCTGATGTGGTTAAGCCGCACAAGGAGGTTGAACAGAAAGGGAGCTGAGAGTGACGTTTCCTTTGGGACTCAGGCATTATTGTTTTTGCAGTGGTGAACAGGTAGTTTTGAAAATTACATACTACAGTGGCAGGTAATTTATTTTTTCATAAATTGTGAGTTCTGAGTTGAAAGGGAGGGGGAGGAAGGGACAGAAGTAGAGATGGAGAGTGAAAGAGAAATATAAAAATAAAGGTACCTGATTGATTATGAAAAGATAATATGGACTTGACTTCTGTGACCAGTGAGATTGAAGCTAACTGTTGTACGGGGTGGAAGCAACGTTCATCTGGCTCTGAGAAGTTAAACGTGACCTTGATTAAGTGCTTCCCTCAACATGATTATTCCTGCATCCCCAACCAGTTCTCTTAGGACCCCACAGCCCCATTATTGTGACAATGTCACTATTTATTCTTATGATACTCCCTTTTTCCCCTCACCTGCTCTGTTTTCTTGAGGAACCAGACTTGGGCTCTAGAGAGTACAATGCTGAAGAACAAAAGTATTTGAGAATGGGGGGGAAGATTAAAAATGAATTGTGAAAAAATGGGTCCGTGACATCAAGACAGAGACTAAAGCCCAGAGAGAAAAGTTACGCTCTTAGGGCAATCACTGTATCACTGTATCACTGTCTTCCCATTGTTCATTGATTTGCCCGAGTGGGCACTAGTAACATCTCCATAAGTCCTGTCACAAGCAAGTGTAACCCAAGGTCATCTGCTTGCTCAAGGGACAGAAGAGCCCCACACTATTTTTTCAGGTCATGAAACTGAGGCCCATAATTGTTACTAGCTTTTGGCATAACAAGTAAATAAAACACGGAAAATTTATTATATGTACTGTTTCATGGTACAGCATCGACCTTACCCTGTTGGAGTTTACCTTCTATGGAGCAGATAGGCGTAAAGTCATTAATATAAATCATGCCCCCAAAGTGCTCCAGGGAAACCTTTAAGGTGAGGCCAGAAAGCTTAATACAAACCTGAAAGGTCAGGTAATTCCTCTCAATAAAGCACAGCTTGTTAGTGGTAAATCTGAGTCTAGTTTTTAAATCATCTTAGGAATGGAAAGCCCAACTTATAGGATAAAATCATAAAAGAGATGTCAAGAAATAATTTTTGAAGACAGGGAACAGAAGGAAAAACTAGATAATAAAAGATTCTGAAGTAGAGAGGTGGGGATATGTACAGAAGCAGAGAAGTATATAGGACAAGGGTGTTGCAAGACCAGGTTGTTGGAATAACTGAAAGTCACCTTCCTCTCTTTTGTCCCACTTCCTGTTCACTGTATTCGATTTCCTCTGGACTCCACCACTGCCTTTGTGGTGGAGGTGCTGGAAGACCCAGGGCTGGTATTAAATAAGTAACCTGTCTCAGAAGACACACCGTGAACTCTGTATTTTTGATATTTTAAGTTATCCAACTATTTGAAAGTTGGATTAAACATTAGACATCAAGGCAAGGGGGAAAGTCTTCCTACTGCTATTTCTCAAATAGCATTTTGGTGGTGAGGAGTAGGGGGCGTGGGGCAATGATAAAGCCTCTTTCACTCTCTGTGGTGCCTGAGTATGAAGACGATGCAATGGAGCTGAAAGAGCCATGATTTCTGGTCTACATCTGCTGTCAGTCTTTTCTCTACATCTCAGTCTCCTCATTTGAGTGCATTGAGACGTGCCTGTCAATCTCCAAGGTTCCTTTCAACCCAGAGAAAATTCTTAGACTTTCAACCAGGTAAAGTACTTGGAACCCAAAATTTCCATTTAGAGGCATATTTAGCTGTGAATCATATTTCACAGGATGAAGAAAGAAAAGAAAATGAAGGGACAGGATTCTGAGCATGGAAAAAGTAAGAGTCAAGGTTTTAACCTGAGTTCATCTTTACCTAAGAAGTTCTGCCCTGTTCAAAGGCCCTTGACAGAGAAATCCTGACATGTGTCACTAACTCACAGGATTGATGTAAAGCTAACTTCATATGTAGTCCTTGAACTTGGCCTGAGAAAATAAAGGAAGGCTGAAGTCAAAAAGTTGTAGTCCACAAGAGATCAGACAACAGTATTAGAAAAATTGCAAATAAGAAAACCCTAGAAATAAGTTATATATTTGCCTCTATTCCAGGAGACTCATGGGAGCAACCCAGAACCTAGTGCTTTCTTCCATGATGCTTTTATTTTTAAACTACAGAGAGAGTTTTGATGAAGTTCACCTATCAATTGTATAAAGGTATATATACTTTGAAATTTAGTTTCACAGCATTACAAAGTGTATTGCACATAAACTTCAAATTTTGGGGTTTCATCCCATTATTCAAATTGAAGTAGGTTCTTTATCTCATAGGATATATATATATATATATATATATATATATATATATATATATATATACACCATATGGTATAAAGAAAGATTGCTGACACTAGAACCAGTTGAATCTGGATTTAATCTCTACTACATTTAACTGACTCATTCACTCTGAAAATTAAATTGATTCTGTCTTCAGGGGCAATAGAAATAGTACAGTAGGTTAGGGTGCTTGCCTTGCACACAACAGACTTAACATCAATCCCGCTTTCTATGGCCCTCCAAGACCACCAGGAGTGACCC
Source organism: Cryptotis parvus (assembly GCA_021461705.1). NCBI lineage: Eukaryota > Metazoa > Chordata > Mammalia > Eulipotyphla > Soricidae > Cryptotis > Cryptotis parvus. The sequence continues at coordinate 83,842 of JAJIBD010022271.1, read as the reverse complement.
TTGAGCATAGAGCCAAGAGTAATCTCTGAGCTCTGCTGGGTGTGCCCCTCTCAAAACAAGAAATGATTCTGTTTTCTCGCATCTTCAATGTCTCTCACCCCACTTCATAACCTTCACTCAAACTTTGCGCAATGTCACTAGAAAATCAATGAACAATCCCCCAATACCATTATTGGCTTTCTCTGATATATTCCCTATAGTTTTCTTCTTGCTACTATATATTACTTGTTATTTTTATTTTACCATTTAACAAAATTCAAATATTAACATAATGCCAGACATGTGTCCTAAGTGTTCCAATATTATGTTTCCAGTGATTTTTTTATCTTAGGTAGCATTGGTCTACCATGTACTTGTGTTATGATGGTTCTATTTCATACTTGTTCTTACTTTTATCTAGGGTCTAGCTATCATTTCTGCCCCTGAATTATCATTCCTGCATCTCCCCTCTTTCCAGGCCAGCTATTGCTCAAATTCACTGCCCTGACAGTCTGGAAACCATCCTGAATTATCTGAATCAGATTTTTCTATCACTGGATCATCATACCTATTAACATCACTATCACTATCTATCACTATCTTCCCGTTACTCATCTATTTGCTAGAGTGGGCACCAGTAATATCTCCATATGTCCTGTCGCATGCTAGTAGAACCCAAAGGCATCCGCTTGCTCCAGGAACATAAAGAGCCTCAAACCATTATATTAGGTCATGAAAATGACCTAATATAAATGTTACTGGTATCTGGCATATCAAATACGACATGAGCAGCTTGCCAGGGTTGCCGTGCAGGTGGCATACTGTTGTAGTCACCTCTAAATAAAGCATTTATTGATGAACCAAGCAGCTGCTAGCGGCTGAGCGAGCCGGGCTGTGATAGTCTGGTCTGCTGGATGGAGTTGTGACGAGAGGGAAGTCCGATGTGGAAAATGGTGGGCCCCATGGAGTAGTGGGGTCGTCTGGCTTGTTGTGAGGCTCTGCTGGGGTGGCAGGCCAGGGCTAGAACCTGCCATGCCTCCTGGGCGCCTGATGAGCGGCTGAGCACAGGGATAGCAAGTAGCAGCTCTGCCCCATGTCTGAGAGTCTCTGGTTCAGCATACCTGGGCCGGATTGGAAAAAAAAAAAAAAACTGCTGTAGGGTGGGTGTCGATGATCCGGGCTGTGATAGTCTGGTCTGCTGGGTGGAGTTGTGACGAGAGGGAAGTCTGGATGTGGAAAATGGCGGGCCCCATGGAGTAGGGGGTCTCATCTGGCTTGTTGTAAGGCTCTGCTGGGGCAGCAGGCCAGGGCTAGAACCCAACGTGCCTCCTGGGTGCCTCATGAGCGGCTGGGCACAGGGAGAGCAAGTAGCAGCTCTGCCCCATGTCTGAGAGTCTCTAGTTCAGCATACCAGAGATTTGCAGCATACCAGAGAATAGCATACCTATTAACATAAAAGAATGAAATAATGCATCCCATGATAAGCAAATGAACAAATTTCTCCTGGCATTAGTCCACCTTGACATACTTATTTGTAGTAAAGGGTAGCTCGATTTTCATACCACAGCTTTGGACTCATTTTCTCACCTCACCCTTTTGATCTATATATCATTGTTTCAATACTGTTAATGATAGCTCCATATATATATCCTCCCAACAACACACCGACTGCCAGTGTGCCTGCTTCCCTTCTCCAATGTCCAAGGAACCCTTCCATACAGCCCTACCCCACTCACAGGTAATTGCACTCATTTATGTAGACCAACTCTCCTGTTTTTTAAAATATATTTTATTATACCACCATGAGATAAACAATTACAAAAATTTTCATGTTTGGGTTTCGGCCATGCAGTGCTCCAGCACCCATCCCTCCACCAGTGCCCATTTCCAACCACCAATGTCCCCGATTCCCTCCCTTCTCCCCTAGCCTGTCTCTATGGCAGGTTCTTTATCTCTTTTCTCTCTTTCTCTTTCTCTCTTCCTTCTCTTACATATTGTGGATTGTAACACATATACTTAGAGGTTATCCTGTGCATCTTTTTGCCTTATTTAATGCTAATTTCTATGTTTTTATTCTTTTGGCTTTTGAGTCTCTCACTGTATCCCTTTATATCTCATATATAAGAGAGATCACTTTGTATCTGTCCCTCTCATTATTTTACTTATGGGTTGTTCCTCTCTGACTGACTTCACTCAGCATGATACCCTTAAATTTAATTTTGAGCTCATTCTGGACTTTTTCTCATATTCGTCTGCAAATCCTGTAGGCTCTAATTCAAAATGTATGTGAGATGTAAGCATTTTTCATAACTTGGGTTTCTAGACATTATCACTCCAAGAAAATGCAGCACGCATCTCATTGATCTGCCTGCAACCACCTTTTCTTCTCTCAGTCTGAGACATTATTTTAAGCATAAATGCTGTTTGTCATTTTTGATCTCCAGATTTCTCCTCAATAACAACTTGCATACCCTATACTGTCCTCATAACCTGAAACTCATCAGGACAAGAATCTCCCTTTCCCTCAATCTGTTTAAGCCAGATGTCCCATCAGGCTATTACTGAACCCCATCAATCTCATTCTCTTCTTAGAATTCTTACTTGTAGCATCCCTGCCACCTATAAGGTTCTCATACTAGATGTTTTCATGTATTGGTCTCCATATTATTCAATGTGTCTACTCAGTTATTATTTTAGATATTATTTTAGAGCCATTTTATAAAAACTCACATATCACAAACACTCTACCTTTACACTCCTTTCAACATTCTTGACACACATTACCTTTATCCCAATCAATTCCCTTATTTTTCACTTGTGAATTATTTCTTTATATAAGAATGAAAGCACACTGTTTTGCTCTACCCCCCAGTCCCTGGAATCCTACCCAACAAATGCTGGAAGCTTAAATATAAAGAGAACAAGTAACAGTGGTTTCAGAAAACTGATATGATTTCTTAAATCTTGATTTCCTTAAGGGTAGAGTTGGATAAAATATTGTCTGCTTCATTAAGTTGCAGTAAAGAATAGAAATGGCGTAAATGAAGAGCACAGCCCATAACAGGAATATAATACATAGCATGTATTAATGTATTGAGTATTAACTAGAAAATGTATGCAAAGACCAATATTTGCTTTCTAGAACATAGTAAGAACTTAGGTAGTTGTAATTACAAATACTCAGAGAAAAAACTTTTTGAATATTTAAATGGATTCATTCTTGGCAGAAAGTTGAATGATAGTAGCTCAAATTTTGTATTCAAATTCTAATTCTACACTTAGATCTTCAAACAAATTTTTGTTTGACTTTTTAAAACTTTATTTTAGTATAGTAATTTTTAAATTTTTAAAACTTTATTTTAGTATAGTAATTTTCATCTATAAAATGGTAATATTATGCCCCATGTGTGATTATGGGCATAATAGGCACATTAAATGGCAGAACTAAAGGTCATGTGAAAATAAGGTTGCTAATCAGATGACATTATAAAGGAACATTATCCTGGATTTTTTGGGTAGATCCAAGGTAAAAAGTGGAAGGAGACAAAAGAGTAGAGTCATACTAATGGTGGCATGAGTAAGAATCATATGATTTTCTTGGCTTTGAAGATTCTGGAAAGGAAAATAGTTATCCTAGTTAAGATGATGAAGATGATCCAGCACCATTTTTCTGTTATGAAAACATAAGCTTTTGGCATATCAAATACACCATGGGTAGCTTGCCAGGCTATGCCGTGGCTCTGGGTTCACCCCGGAGGGTGTAGACAAGCCTGTCTCCTGTCTGCCACCTGCCAGTGCAGATGGGCACTGCAGCCACACCTGCCAAAAACAGTGACAATAATGGACCTCATTCCCGATGAATGGAGATGTTACTGGCGCCCGCTCGAGCAAAACAGTGAACAACGAGAACACATGTGACACAAGTGACAAAGATATAAGTAATGTATATTTGATCATTTGGGTGAACAAAATACATTTATTATACATATTTGACAGTCTACTGTTTTTTTCTCATGCTCCCCACCCTTAGATTTCCTTATTTATAGAAAACAAAATGTATTGTAATAATATATTAACTTTTTCCCTCAGCATCTAAGATCACTTCAAAACCATAAATGTGAAATGATTTCCTTTTCTCCATAATAAGTCCCTTTTGCCACAACTGGGCCTAAGTAAGTTAAATTTTAGAAAATGCATAGTAATGGGAGCTTCTTGCCAGTAGTATCAAATTGACTTAGAAAGGTAGAATTCTCCATTCCACTTGCTGATTTCCAGGGAGAGTGAGGGCTTGAGTTGACAAAGGTTAATTATTTTATCAATTGTGTTTTCTTAATTAATCCTCTATAGAAACTCCAATGGCCAGAGCATGTGAGTTGGTGAACATATAGAGATAAGCAGAGGGTGGTACAAATAGAAATAACTTGAGAACTCTATGCCTTTCCCCATAGGCTGGCGCATTCCTTTCCATATGACTGTTTTAGCATTATAACCTGTCGTAATAACTGGTAATCTAGCGAGTAAACACATTTCCTGAGTTCTATTAGCCACTTCAGTAATGGAACCCAAAGAGGGTACAAGGTCAGTGAGAAGCACAAATAATAGCTCAAGTGCCATGAGAAATTGCTGATTTTGCAGAATCTAATCTTGCACCTGTGGAACTTGACACCAACAATGTAATTACAAAGAAGAATTGAGTTAGGTTGTGAGCTATTGAGTCCCCCTTCCACAACACATACACTAACGTTGGGTGTAGACCCTAGAAGACCTCGTTTTCTAGAAACTAGAGAGGTCAAAGAAATGGAATCTCTCTTAAAATTACAGAAGTAAGCATGGCCCTACAAACTCTGACTTTAGTCAAGTGAGACAATTGTAGACTTCAGACAGCCAGAAAAGAAGACATTTGAATTGCTAAGTTTATGATTACTAAGACAATAACAGCAAATGAATAAAATTAGTACTACACTAATGATAGAGGTGGCAAATAGACCTGCCTCTGATATTCATAGAGCTTAAGACAAGATTAGATATTTAGGTTCCTGGCTTGTGACCTTCCTCTTTTATATTCTGACTCAGTTTCCATAAGAAGAGGGCCCCTATGTGATTGTGTATGAAAAAAAAACCCAGCCCACAAGTCCACTGTCCCCTAGGAACTTCTCATAAAAAGAGTGGTGGTACCTACTGCTGAGTCCACTTACAGGGACAGATTCATGGTGGAGGTGCAGGTGCTACCAGTGCATGTGAGGAATACAAGCAGATCATTCTGGGTTCCTAGCACCAAGTCTGAAGCTTGAGCTTTCAGAAGCAAGTGAGCATCTGATGCCCAAGTTCTCACCTCCTTTTCCAAAGGAGAACCAGAAGGCGACCTTTTCCTCTCCATACATCTTTTAATGATGGTGCTATTTTTCTGCATCTGAATTGACACAGCAACAGAGCATTTGAAATGTGGCCAGTGTAACCACAGACTTTTTAATTTCACTTAACTTATTAACTGAAATTCAAATAGCCCCCAAGAAGTTAGTGACTCCTACAGCACTGCTCTAAAGCCTGGGGCCCAGAATAGACTTTCCAGTTTGCTGTAGGTCTCAGGCAGGACTGATGACAAAGGGCATGAGAAGGCAGAACAGAAAAACGACTTTGGAAATAAATCAACTATTCATCCTCCAAGGAGAAAATCCATAAAGACTTCTTAAAAGGAAATTAATCTTTCATTTAGGATGTCAGAAATTCTGAGTGTTTTCTCCCTCTTTCTCTCTCCCCTCATTTCTCATTTCCTCTTTAGAACTGTCTTTATATTCTGTTTTTTCCTCTGAGCTAACTCTTCCTGGCCCCTGATTTCAGCTCTAGTTTGCTAAAGCACTTAGCCTTGTCTATGTGACAAAGACCACCTACATTCAGTGGTTGGATGACTGGATGACTCTTCTGGTCTAGGATGGGATTAATGAAGTGTGTATGGTCTATTTCTGGGTCAGACTGAGATAATATTCATGGAGAAAGCTCCTCTTGCCACACCTGATCTTCTCATCTCCAGCAGGCAACTTGGTGCAGGGGTCCAGGAGAAAGAGTAAAGGCATTCAAGGTCACTTGAAGTGTACACTCAAACTAATATACTAAGGATCTGCAATGTCACATTATAAAGCTGGGATACAGTGGATCTCAAAATTGTGTAAAGTTTGAATGTGGGGGAAGGGGGGGCATATAGGGTGACCCACTCATTCACCTCTTTTGAGAGTTTTCTAGTCCATTCCAGAGTTCCAGCTTTAGTTGGGTGTCCTGTGTTTTAAAATACTGAAATTATAATATTTTTCATGTCATTTAATTTTTAACCAAGCTTTATGGTTTTATGATAATTACCCTCAGTTTGTGGGAGAGATGCAAAAGACCAGAGCAGAAATATCCCATGTTCATACATGCAGATAAGTGATAACTGGGAATGAAACTTAATGCTATCTGAATACACACCAGGGTTTCTCAATCTTGACACTACTGCCATTTTGAAAAGTTTTGCGAGATATTTAGAAATATCCCTAGCCTTTACCCAAAAGATGCTGTAGCACATTCTCTATTTGTGCCTATTGAAAATATCTCCAGACATCAAAAATAGCCTCTGAAGGGAAAAAAAAAAAACAATACTTGACCCAGATTGAAAACTTGATGCACTCAATACTGACCTATCATCATTTAACAGTACTAAAGGATATAATTTTCCTAAAAATCCAAGGTATAGCATTAGAGTAAAACATTTAGGATTAAAGTAGAAAATTAAAGGAGAACTGGAGCAGGGTTGAACTGGAATCCTCAACCAGAAGGCTCAAAATTCACACTTGAACATTTAGGGACCGGAGCGATAGTCCAGCAGATAGGGCATTTGCCTTGCATGCCGCTGAACCAGATGTGATACCTGGCATCCCATATGGTCCCCCAAACACCCCCAGGAGTAATTCCTGAGTGGAGAGCCAGGAGTAACCCTTGAGCATAGCCAGGTGTGACCCAAAAAAAAAGAACATTTAGCCTTTCTTCTTTCGAGATGCTTTCAACTTCTAATTATGAACTCAGCATCTGTGACTAGATTATAGCCAGTGTGATTCAGCCAGTTTTCCCTGGACCACGGAAAGATGCCCCCAAAGCAGGCTAAAGAGAAAGCTTCATGTTGGAATGGCTTTGCTGTCAGTGATGGGGAACTAAATATTTTATCTTCATAAAATAAACATAGATTGTCTCATCATGAAATATACATAAAAATGTTTAAACATGTTAATTATTAAACCAATATTGATTCATATTGGATGAGGCATTAAGGGAAAATTAGCTAATGTATTTAATATCTTCTCCACAGTTGACTGGTATCAGAATTCATCACATCTAACCACCAATAATCATAAAAGTGACAGGCAGTATTTATGATCAGGAACAAGCAAGTGCTGGGCAGAAAGTGATTGGGATGAAGAAAATATGAGTATCTAAAGACAGAGCTTTTCAGTTATCACATCCCATCTTTGAGATTTCAGATATAAATCACTGGGTGCAGTCACATCATCAAAGCTTGATAGACCTTTCATATTAGAATGATTGTTGAATATCATTCGGCTTTGGCTTCCCCTTTAAAAGAGAAGACGTGGAGGCGGAGTAAGAGCACTACAGATAGGGTGACTACTTTGCATGTAGCAGATTCAGGTTCAATCCCGGAGCCCTACCAGGAGTGATTCTGGAGTGAATAGTCAAGAATAAGCCCTGAGTATCACCAAGTGTGTCACCCCTCAAAATTATACCACCCCAAAAGAGGAAAAATAAGGTAAATGTGTCGGGGAATGCCTCTGGGGCCCCTACAGTGCCGGGAAGCGAGTTCCCTTCTACCTCCAAAGCCAGCGGGGAATGGATGAAGACTCAGGAATCCGATGCAGTTTTAAAAGTCTTTATTTATCACAGTTCAGGCATACAAATCATCAATAGGAAACACCCGGTGCTTAGGATTCCCGGCTAGAACCCCAGACACGTGTAGGCCAAGATGGCGGCCACCACGTGTTAAGGCCCTGTAAAGAGGAGACAAAGACAAGACTCCCAGGAAGGGTGCGAAGCTCACACCCTTTTGGGAGAGAGCCCAAAAAAGAGGGGGAGAGAGGAAGCAGGCTGGTTTTATACCCTTGCAACTCAGACCTCCCACTAGTATGGGAAGCAGGAAGGGTCAAATGCCCTTAGGTAATTTCTCCCAGCACCTCACCTAGGCCCTATTATATGCTAATGTTTTGAGCCAAGAGCTGCCTGGAAATGCCTTTATAGGGTAGAGAAGGGTGGTTCTGAGATGGCATGTCTCTGTACCAAAGACTATACTAATGCCAGTTAAATATTTCTCCAAGCCTCCACAAGAGTCTCGTCTACTTCATGGTAGTTTTGTATTTTAGTTGCCCTTGAGTTATCAGGGGAGCCATGCTTGCTTGCTTGGAGGCAAACAGCATTTCTCTCTGGTCTAATTACTTAGAGATCCTACGTGGCCAGGCAAATATACTGGTAAGATCTAGCTAGTCCCACGATGATTGTGGTGGCATGAGAGAATATTTATAACAGCCAGTATAGAATACATGGTCAGATAAACTGCCACAATTAGACTACCCCCTATCTATGAAGTGACCTGCAGGAGGCAATCCAAGGCAGATGCAGAGGCTCTTAGGCTTTTACGTGTCCTGCAACAAACATGGAATGCAGAAGAAAGAGAATGAGAATAGGGCAGAAAGCCTGAGTTATACTGATTTGTTAGAACCATAGGTTCCATTTTCTCATTTGTAAAACAGAAGCATGATATCCAGTGGGTGGTATTTCCCTTATACATTTCATATGTTTTAATCTTATATCACCATTTGAACTACAAATTTCTGAAGAAGAAGAAAAAAAAGGACACTTCCTCTAGGGGTAGTTTTTTCCTGTCCCTTAAAGTAGGCTAATATCATCATATAAAAATCTGTTCTGCAAGCATTAAAATTTTTTGATCTGAATCCTGAACCTTTATTTTGTTTGTGCTTTATTTTTTCACCTGTTAGATAATGCACAGGTATCAAGAACCTCGTGCTCTGAGTATAAATAATTGTGATGCATTTAAAACAGGAAAGAAGATAGCATGTAGAAAGTATTAGACACTTGGCAGTTATTACTTTGTTCTCCTAAAGCAGAGATAAAGAGCTTCACAGTTACCATAGGTTCAATGAAAGCTTAATGATTTTTTATCAGTAATTCAAGAAATTTAACACTGGAAATAACTGTAAACATTCTATCTCAGATAACTACCAAGTCATGTAAACTGACTCCAGTGCATAAACCCTGTCATGTTAGGAACATGTCTTGCTGAAAAATAACCAACTATGCCTGCAAATTCAGTGTCCTTCCACCTTCCCTCAAGTTATAATACTCTGAAAGGCCAATTTCTCCTGTATGTGAGGACAGGCTTAGAAAGGGCTGCTTAAAGTAGCACCTCTGACGTCAAGTCACTTAGTCTCTGAGATTCAGTTTCCTCATTTATTTTTTAAAAAAGAGATCAAAAGAGCTAATTCACAGTTTCATTTTAGGAATGAAAGGAAGTGGAAAAATTAACACAGTCACATTTTGCCAATTTAAATATATTAAATGTAATATTTTGGAAATTTTGATTTCGCTTTCTTCCATTTTTTAAAACATTTCTGAAATTGGCATGCACAATAATGTAGTACTCCTAGTTTCCCCCTGAAGCTTTATTAATTCAGTAGTGTATCTCATAATTGGAAATGTCTTCAAATCAAGGCAAAGTTTTATTATTATTCATCTCACCATAATTGAATGAACCCTCTTAAGAATAGTGCTGCTTCACCCTGGATCAGCTATTCAGGGGTCAGGCACTTGCTAATAAGTGAAAACAATAGGAGAGACCTTGATACATTCTCTTATTTTCTTCTGCAGTGAGACTTATTGACGTGTAGTGGAAATATTCTCAGCTCAGAAGTTGAGAAATGGCAGACACATGGCTATTGACCAAACATGTTTTCCTTAGATGCATTTTGGCATCTGGGCAAAGTTAATGAGAAATGCCTTGCTATTTTGTTTCAGGAACATCAAACCCTAAGATTGAAGACCTCTCCGGCATTTTTCAACCACCAGATGTTACACAGCTGCATTGCAGATTGTTATCAGAACTCAAAGGAGAAGAAAAGAGAGGATTGTTGAAGCCATAAAGGCGTATGACACAGTAAATGGTGCATTTAATTTCAACTTAATGTGAGAGATAGTATGCATTAGATAAATATCTTCAGATCATTAAAAACATATTTACGGAACTTTAGTAACTTTGTCAGAGATGTGTGACTAATAATATAGAGTTGCGAGGCCCAAAAAAACATTTTTGTCTTAATCGACTGGTATTTACTTTGGATTATTGACTTTTAAATCAAATAAAAGTTTTCACTTGAGATTATGCATTTTATTTGTGATGGATTTGTCTTCATACAGACACTTTTATTGAACCCAATTTGCCCATAAAATGCCCACTCTGATAAAGTCACAGAATTCTCATGTTGGGACAATTCTTAGAAGTCCAATCCTTCTAGCTTTTTGATGAAAGTGATATTATCATTTTTAATTCAATGATATATTCTGAATGTCTTGCTACCAAATTGGGTAAAATTTGGAAGAGAAAACAGAAAAGTAGCAGATAAGTCCCCTTATTGTATATCTGTGTGTTTTGTATAAAATATAATTGTTATACATGCAAGCTACTTGAAAACTTTCTTGATACTTACTATACAGTTCCAGTGACAAACATGTTTAATTACTAAGTACTACTAATATTAAAGAATGATTTGCTATAATCTAGAAACTATTTCTCAAGTTTTGACATTTTCATTGTATCTAACCTGTCTAGATAGCTGTGATTGTAACTTTCTTCTATCTAATTTCTAATGGCATGACTTTGAGTGAGATAATATATATATATATATATATATATATGTTTTCTCATTTATAAAATGGGAATAATATTGACTTAAATAATAATTGTGAGCAATAAGTGAAACACTGCATACTGAACTTTAAAATTGCTACATAGGGGCTAGAGATATAGTATAGGATAAAGGCACTTTTCTTGCATGAAGTTAACCCCAGTTCAATCCCCAGCACCAGATATTGTTCCTTGGGCACTTATAGAAGTTGACCCTGAGCCAAAGACCAGGAGTAAACCCTGAGCACCACTGGTTGTGGTCTAACTGTCCTCCCTCAAAATAAATATAAACATAAATTGTCAGATAATGAGAACATCATAAGTTTTAATGATTAGTTGATAAATAAGTCAGCTAGGAATATTGGCACATATATTCTTTTGCAAAATGCTGAACAGATACTCAAGGGGCAGTAATAAATCAAGTCTGAATATCTCTTACAGATGGTAACCAGACTCTATATGAGCATTTCCAAAATCAAATAAGCTCTTACCTTCAGTCAGATCATTTCACTTTGGAATGACTTTAATTTGAGGTGTTATTATTTATGTTTAATCTCGATAATTCTTCTATTTAATCTCATATCATGGTTACAATCTATCCTATCAATTTCAATGCACTGAATCTTAACACTTATACCTCAGAACACAAATCATTCAAATTCAAGCTGTACAATTTATATTGGTTCCACATTAAAAACGCTTCCTGAAATGATCACTTGTCTGCATTTTCATCACCACTATGTTGTGCTAAGTCACCATCACCTCCAGCCCTGGTTACAGCAATTGTTTTTAATTGGCTTTTACATCTGCTATTGGCACTTGGCCACCAGGCTGGTCTTCTACAGAATACTAATCTTACCACAAAAACGTGTCTAGGTAAAGCCTTCTGTAGTGTTCTATTCACTAAAATAAAATCTGAGCTCTTCATCATGATCTCACCACAATTTTCTCTACTCTCTCTCTCTCTCTCTCTCTCTCTCTCTCATCTCATCCCTCTTCTCTCTTTTTCTAACCACAACCAATTAAAACTGTTCTTCTGAAGTATTCCAAGATCCTTAGTGGTTTGGCTCTTTCATAACATTGGCTTTTCTTCCCGGAAATTAACCCCTCCTCTTACCCTGAGCCTCATCGACCTCTGCTAATCCTAGAACTACACTATAATCATTTGATACTTACCTCTTCAAGATAAACTTTTGAATGTTCCAAATATTCCTATTATAGTCTCTCAGTTCCTTGTTAATCTTACCATTAAGAACCAATTAATAGTTTATAATTAGTCCTATTCGTCCAATTTCTTACTGCAGTGATGGTTTAGCATATGCTTCTATAAAATGTCCTGAAAACAGGCTAACATAAATAGTGGACCTAAGTAATGTATTGTAATTTCATATTCCAAGAAATGAAATGAAATGTTATGGTGATGCTAAATGAACACTGCTATGTTCCATACCCTGTTCTAAGCATTTGAAAAGAATAACACTATTACTTAAGAGGTAAGTCATAAAATTATCTTTAATACATATGGGAGGATAACATGCCCAAAATCATAGGAAGGTAAGTTATAGAATCAGGAGTCGAAACAGACTAGTTATTGTGTTCCTATTGTCATCACAAAACAGGTAGGTATACCCACAAAGACCACAGCTTTGGTTTTGGAAGAAAAATTTACCAGTCTATGAAGAACTCTGCATTTTGCACAAAGCCATGACATGAATCATCTGGTGATTCAATAGCAACTAGGATATTGAAAAGGATGTTAAAGAATTACTTGACATATGGTGATATTATTATCCCCTTACCCCACCTCCTAAAAGAAAATACAGGGATATTAAAGTTAAATAAAGTATTCTATAAAAAGTAGTTTTATATGGTTTGAGGCTCTTTATGTTCCTGAAGTGGGCAGATGCCCTTGGGCTATCTTGCAAGTGACAGGATGCATTGAGATGTTACTGGTGCCCACTCAAGCTAATCGATGATCTACAGGAAGACAGTGAAAGTATAATATCCTCAATGATTTATAAATGATTCATGGAAGGATTGGCTATAATAATGATACACAGATAAGTGTAATTCATTTTTGCATGTCACACATGTACACATAGTAACAAATATTGAATACACATGTATAGTCTAGATAACCCAATTTTAATATTTTTGATAGGTGTAATTGAAGATCTTCCAGAAATATTGTTTTGCTTGACCATGGTAACTGGTATTTTCTTTTTCTGCACAATATTACAAAATATTACACAATATTACACAATATTACACAATCTGCACAATATTACAATGAAGCAATGTGTGCCATTAAAAAGAATATATGATATATAATGACATATAATATAAGCTACATATATAGTATACATGTATATGTATATGTACTCTTTCCCTCCTTTTAATAGTTCTCTGTTTTATTCTTGAGCCACACCTGGTGAAGTGCTAGGCTTACTCCTCGCTCTGCACTCAGAATTGCTCTTAGCAGATTAGGGGATCATATAGAGTCCCAAGGATCAAACCCAGATGGGCACATGCAAGACAAATGCCCTAGCTCCTGTGCTATTGCTCCTGCACCGCTAGCTCTTTTTCTATTTATAAAAGTATATATAGTTTGAAAAATAGATCAAATATCTTCATATTCTGCCAGCTTCTAGTAAAGGGCAGAACTGTTATTGCTTTAAGGATTCTGAGACTCAGAGAGGTGAAGGAACTTGCCTTGAGTAGATTAAATGTGAGAATCAGTGCTAGATTCTGAAAACACAGAGGCAGAGAGAAACAGTCCATACCTGATGGACTTCAGAACCAGAGAGATCAGCACCTACATCACACATACATCCAACTATAGGACGTTTTTAACCCTTCGACTAGTTTTCTTATCAGTAAAGCTGGTTTTAATGTCTTCTTTGCAGGCTTCTAGAGAGATTAATGAGATAAAATCTATGAGGCACCTGATTTAGAAACTAGCAAGTCTTAACTGCTAAGCTCATGAGTATTTTTCATTCCCCACCATCTTGACCTCTTCCCCTTTTCTGTTGGCTCCTCTTTTCAAAACAGCTCAACTGAGATGGTACAAAGCTTCAGCTGCCCGACCTGGCCCACTGCGGGACAGTAGCATGACCTTGCTTGATAAAAACACTGCATAAATATGCCTCCTGGAAATGCTGATGTGACTTCAGTTACCACTAGGAGATGCCTCAAAAAGGAAAAAGATGAATGTCTGTGTCGTGATTCCAACTCTAAAGAGCTGGACACAGGCAAGGCTTCTTATTTTAGGTATCTCTAAACTCAACAGTGAAGTCAACCCAACACTCTTTGCATAAAATCCACAGATAAAATCTTTCTGTGAATGGATCTGCCCTTAAAGTCACCCACTGTTCAGTGTTCTGATCCCTCTTTATATGCTGTGCATGTTCACCGAGTAATAGAAATAACAGAATTTGGAGTGAAGGTCTTCAAGTGCTTGCTTGGCAATATTATGGCTCAGTGACAAAACTAAGTCACTTTCTCACTTTACTGAGAAAGGCAAAAGGCTTACTGGTATCATTCAGATTCAGAGTCAAACTCCTGCAAGAAATGATGGGTGAGATGTTTTCTTACCTATGTGGTATTATCAGGGTAGAAACCAGGTATCTAAGCTGTATTGATGTTATGAATGCACAAATTATTTCTCCTCTCTGTGTATGGACCAAGGAAACTGCCTCTGAGGTCCCTGTCCCTCTTAGTATCATCCTTAAATTATTTAGGGAAAGTGCTCCAGGACCTACTCCATTCTATCTACATAGATAGGCTTGGGGACCATAAATATGCAAAGCCATTCCTTCTGTCTGCAGTTTTGTCAGCTCAAGCAGGACTCATACATGCTGCACATACATGGGTGAAATCTTAATTAAGAGCACAGGATTCTCAGGTAAGCTCATCCTTTCTTGAGCATGGCACAAGTAAATAGATGCAAGTAAAATATTAGAATTAGTCAATGTCCTTTGTTGTACAGATTGGGAGAAGCTGAGAGGCAGAAGTGCACAGTAGTTGAGAGAATTGGCTCTGAAGTTAGCCTAATGAGGTGTTGTGGATGGTGAGAGAAGCCAACCCCCCACCAGCAAAGAGTGGCTTACATGAGGAAGAGAGGACCAGAAGCCTTAAGAATATCTATAACTTCCCTTACTACCCACCTCCGTCATGTGTGGAAGTGCCTGGGAAATTGAGGACTGATGAGAATCCTAAATTCACAGCAGAGATGCACTCACATCACCCCCAGGAGCCCCATTAAGTGGCTTCAAGCTGTGTCTAAAGTCCACCTGTATCAGGAGGGAAGTGATCCCTGATACCCAATCTCTTAGGGCACTGTCACTCAGGCTAGAGAGAGGAATTACTGTTTGCAGAAAAGAAAAGTTAGTCCTAAATCTTACCCAGGCTTTATGGCTAGTCACCTTTCCCTCACAGGAAATAATTTTAAGGCAAGGAATGAATAAAACAAAGTTACTTGGGAATGAAGGTAGGGAAGGAGAATGGTAGATAAAGATCCATGCTCAAGAGAGAACATGGGCTTCTCTGGAATGGAAAGAGGCCAAAGTAGTATTTTAGAGAAGGTTGTCATTTGTCACTTGTCTTCCTGTTGTTCATCGATTTAATTGAGCAGGCACCAGTAACATTTCCATTTGTTGGGAATGAAGTCCATTTTTTTTACTGTTTTTGGCATATTGTATACACCATGGGTAGCTTGCCAGGTGCTGCCATGGCTCTGGGCTCATCCCAGGGGGGCCAGTCTTTTTCTATGCCAGACCATCAACCATCCAGGGTCCACAAGGCAGAGCCCTGGGTATAGACAAGCCTGTTACTCTCCTGTCTGCCACCTGCTGATGCAGCTGGGCACCACAGCCACACCTGCAACACCTCAAGGGGCACTTAGAGGTTAAGTATGAATATTTTCCATAACTGCCTTAGTCCCCAAGTCTTTTGATGTAGGCAGGCAGACAGGAGGGGGGGGCCCTGCATGGCAGTGAACTGTAGCCATTAGGCTATCACCTTTTGGAACCAGGAATGAAGACCCGATAAGACCCATTAACCAACAATAGACTGGGTCCACCTTCTTCAGCCCAACCCTTAACCCCAATCAACCTTTAATGGCCCAGCAGAAGATTCCAGAGCATTCCAACCCAAAGGGATAAAAGCCCCCTTTGAAAATCAGTCTGGGCTTGCTCTCTCTGTCTTTGGAGCAGCCTGCATTCTCCCTTGAGCACGTTACTCTCTCTCTCTTTCTCTACTCTTTCCCCATCATAAAACCTCCTTAATAAAATCTGTTTTACTTCACTGCTCATCAACTCCTAAAAATTCTTTTTCTGCGAGGAAGACAAGAATCCTGAGGAAACCCTAAATAAGGTCTAGGGTCGACTTGCCTTTTACCACTCCTTAGCCTGCCCAGCAGATACCAGGTGACAGAGGCAGCTGGGGAGAAATGGACCATCTCTTTTCCCTTGCGGCCTCACATAAGCCACCCGTGAGGCCCACCTGCATCATTTTTACAAGTAGGAGTTCATGGGGCTTTTCCTCCATTGAACTTCTGATGGGTCATCCTGAAGTGCCTGGGACAGCCATTTCCCTCTCAGAGATCTGTCTGTCCTTGGGATGAAATTCTACATCTCAAAGATTTTCTAGGTTCACAAGATGGGTCTTTGGTGTCAAAGGCCTCCATGCCTTTTGGCTGTTTTAGATTTCATACAATGTTTTCCCAACAAACATTGCCAGGGACCCCCCCACCCCCCATCTTCTTGTGAAGTCTCTCATGTATTAGTTAAGTTGTTTAACTTTCTTAAGTTATTTAACTTTCTTAAGTTGTTTAACTTTCTTAAGCCTTAACTTTCATTATGCAAAATTGAGTAAGTGAACTTGTCTAGCGTAAAGAAAAAAGAACCCCTAAAAAGATTCCTAGAGGGGCCGGAGCGATAGCTCAGTGCGTAGGGCATTTGCCTTGCACTCGCCCGCCTTTGCCGGCCTGCGTTCGATCCCCGGCATCCCATATGGTTCCCCAGCATCGCCAGGAGAAATTCCTGAGCAAAGAGCCAGGAGTAACCCCTGAGCATCGCCGGATGTGACCCAAAAAACAAACAAACAAAAAAAAAACATTAAAAAAAAAATTAAAAAAAAAAGATCCCTAGCGTTTCAAAGACCTATCAGGCTGTGACTCTCCTTGCTAAGGCAAGCAGTTGTGACAAGGAGGCTCTAGAAACCACAACATTTCTCCATTCTCACCCATAGTCCCTAGACCTGGCCTAGACACCGTGGCTTTATCAATGTGGTCGTATAAGACCTACTTTCTCTGTCTTTGCCTCCTAAATTCCTTAAATTGACCACACTAGTTTCTTCCCAGCATAGGCTAAAATGATTTTACTATCTTTATATGACTGACTCAGAACATTTTAGAGTTGACCCAAATTACTCTTGCAGGCAGGAAGACAAGGGGAGCAGGCTGCTAATGTAGTTTGGGAAAAATAGGACCCTTAAACCAGCCAAGAGGTGTGTAGACCTTTGACACAAAGGACTATCTCAGGAACCAAAATAAAAGCCATTGAGATGTAAAACCTCATGCTTAAGCACCAACAGTGCCTGAGAGGAGATGAGGCTAGATCCCCTGGGAGGAGTGCTCCACTTCTG
Organism: Cryptotis parvus; assembly: GCA_021461705.1. NCBI lineage: Eukaryota > Metazoa > Chordata > Mammalia > Eulipotyphla > Soricidae > Cryptotis > Cryptotis parvus. The sequence continues at coordinate 66,267 of JAJIBD010022271.1, read as the reverse complement.
GAACAAAAACTCAGAGAAATAATAATATCAAAAGATCATCAACTGCTCTTTGCTCTAGCCCTTGGCGACCACCTTAACAATGGACTGGGGAGGAGGTTAGTTTGGGGAGAGCCTGTATAAGTTAATGTGACAGAGGAATGCCACCCCACCCAGCCCAAACTGTTTGTGCCATGCTGCCAAGCATGTGGTGTCAGCTCACATGTGCTCACACCCCCTCTTGAGATGGCACTTTCTGACTTTTTAATGTTGGGGTTGTTAGGTCCTGCTAGGACCCCAACTATGTAAGCCCTGGGGCCTTGACAAAAACATCACTGACCATGCATATCTATCCTGGTCAGCTGGACAGTATAGATTCACCATCTACTGTGGGCAGGATGCCTTCAGGGTTGATTAAGCACATGCTGGAACAGGACAGACCACTTCTCATGTCTTTAAGTTTACATGACCTTTATAGTATGAAATGTCTGAAATATGTTTTACTGTAAGTTTATTGGCTATATGGATTTGTGTGGGCTGTTAACAGCCTTGGAAGGCCTGTATAATCCCTGCTTGCTTTCCCCCTGGGGTTGAACGTTCTCACTAGGACCTGCGTGTCTCAGTGAAGCAATGGGCCCCAGCTAGCTGGAATAAACCCTGTGTGTTATTGCATTATGAGTGTGGTTCTTTGCCATCTGAGCAGGGAAGTGGATAAATGGAGTGAGGGCTCCAACATGGTATGCCCTGGCTCTCTCTGCTCTGGAAGTCTATACTCTTTCTTGAACATGTATCTTAGCCTACCTCTCTCCTTTGCTCCCTTTTTTGCCCCAATATATTTTTTTACTTCACTACGTGTCTTCTCCTGAAATTCCTTACAGGAGGGAAAAGGTAAGAAGCCCAGAAGGCCTGGGTAAGAATAGGACTGATTTCCATTTTCTGCAAAGAGCTATTCCTGGCTCTAGTCTGATTCCATGGCTCTCCAAGAAATCTAGTAACAGGGGTCATTTCCTTCCTGGGGGTAGACTATGTGGACAGTGGTCATTAGGCTCAGCTTGATGGCTGCTTCTTGGTACTGGCAGGGCATGGGCGCCTGTGTGGTGCTGGGGCTCATCCCAGAATCCCAACAATCATAATGTCTCAAGTGCTTCCCCCAAGTGCCAGAGGTGAGTAGGGAAAAATAGTAAATTTTCTTCCTGAAACTGTTGTTAACTGGGGCACCTCCACCGACCATATACTATATGTGTTTCTTATCTTTTTTTTATGTGATTAGCTTAGAATAGTTTATGTACAATTTATCCATTCCCCAGTTGGGTAATGACTTGCCCCCTCCAAGGACTAACTATAGAAAGCAGAAATTTCCCACCTGAAACATCCCAGAAAAAGTTTCCTCTAAGAATACTAAAGGGTTTCTCTCTTTGGAGGTCTCTACTGTATCCGTCTCTCCAGTGTACATTTTTTCAATAATTGACTTTGCCCAGGACTATCTCTCCTGGGGGCTGGAGAGGTAGTGCAGCAGATAGGGCGTTTGCCTTGTACTTAGCCTACCTGGGTTCGATCCCCAGCATCCCATATGGTCCCTTGAGCGTCGGCAGGAGTAGCTCCTGAGAGCAGCCAGGAGTAACCCCTGAGCATCACTTGGTGTCACCCAAAAAGAAAAACAAACAAACAAACAACTGACTTTGCTCTGCCTGAACCTTCTTGCTTCTTTTGCCTTCTTAACGACCCCACACATTGGACCCATTTGGGTCTAGATTCGGCACCTCTTTCCAACACTCTACTAACTTTATTAAGATAATAGAAAACATGACACCTTTAGAATATTTGCATCCAGAAAACATCCAGGTAGTATTATCTCATACTACCAGATAACATTAGGAGAGGAAGCCTCAGTTTTCCCTTGTCAACTGCTGTGAGTAGTCCAGTTTTGACTGCCCCAGCTTACTGTAAGGTTCGAGCAGACAAAATGGCAACTGGGACCAAATGGTGATCAGCTGATGAGACAGAAACATTCTGGAATCAGAGATCCCTTGTCCCCAGCACTGAGGACAGGACTCATGTCCCACCTGGCGCCAGGAAGCTCCCAGGCCGCATTCTGTGCTTCTCCACATCAACCCACTACAGATAACAGGGGCCGGACCAAGCACACGGGTTCCACTGGTCTTGGTTCCCTTTTCCATCCCCAAACAGTTTAAGAATCCCACTCAGTCTCTCCCAGGGTGTGGCTCTACCCCAGCCTCACCAGAGGCCAGTAGGGTCCACCCAGGAGCATTCCCAAATAAACTTCTCCTATTCCTTCCCTTTTACTTGTCTGTCTCTCCCTCTGTGCCAGCTGAGGTCACTGATCTATCACTGACATTTTTGGCTTCCTGCAATTTTCTGGGCTTCTTCTGATCTATATATAGGGAGTTAACAAGTGTCCAACATAAAATTCTGCCCGAGAGTTAAGGCTTACCTGGGAGACTGAGATAATTAGAATGACCTAAGGTTGATGGATAGATAAGTATCTATTAGATACTTGCATTCTCTATAACATTTGTCAATTGGTACAAAATGCAAAGAACCCAGTTTTTATTTAAAAGGGTCTGTGGGAAAATCCTTACATAACTTCCCTGTGTTCTCTGTAACACTGTAACACAAAGACCAGTTTGCCTATATAAATCCCACAAAGAGAGTCAGTTAACTTAGTCCTATACCAAGTTCCTTCTCACTTAGGGAGTTCCTTTCCTTCCTCTTCTACTTTCCAACTCTGAGTCTGAGTTTCCTTCTGTCTCAATATTTTCGTTCTTGAAAATATTGAAGAACCTGGGAACTGTGAACCAACACAGACCCACCATCTCTGTTCTTGCATCAACATAAGCCCTACCAACTGCTAGATGGGCTCTGAGTACTGATTTCTTGATTAAGCACCTTACTCCTGAAGGTGTAAGCTCCTTACTCCTGAAGCACCTTACTCCTGAGGGTTTGCAATGTTGGCGCTCAGCCCCATTTTACAGACTGGGAAGCAGAGGACTAAGTAAGACCAATCAATTCCTTCACTTACCTAAGATCCTGCAAAATTTCTTCAACTTGGTCTGATTCCAGCATATTAACTTTAAACTCTTTGGCTGTAGGCAGTAGGACATTTTACCTATAAAATGACAGCAAGATTCTGTCGATATTTTGAGTTATTTAAATACACTCATGTGTTTAATTTTCATGACAACTTTTGGATGCAGGTGCCATAAACAACCCCCATTTTTCATGTTAAATACAAAGAGGAGACCAGATAAAAGTCATCTTGGAGATTTCTTTTTGATCTCTTTTTAATTAAATTCAACATTTTCCAAGCATAATTTTAGTGGACTACTAATATTATACATTTCCCTGTGAAATAAAGCCTTCTATGGCAAACACATGTTTTGCAAAATTCTGCTCAGGAATGTCCCCACTTGGAGATTCACGACATATTTACATATCAAAGGGATTCAGGCACACCCCGGAGGGAGGAAACCTGCTAAACTTCTTTTAACCCAGGGCTTCCCAATTGGACAGGACCAGAGATCTGCGGCCCAGCCTGCCCCCTCCTACCTCACACACCTGCATAACATCTGTCAACAATTAGCAGAGCCTTTGGCAAGGTTCATTTCAATTCAACTCAACCTACAGTTAATGAAGGTCATTCTGTGTCCATGCCTACACTAGCAGTACCTTGAAAGTATATCGCACAAATTTTCTATCCTGCAAATTCAGAAAATTGATTCAAGTATTTGGAACTTGGGACTAGAAAAAATGGCTAAAAATTTGGACCAAGCAGTGGGTTTAGAAGTCCTAGTTTTTATTTATTAAATTATTATTCAATGTGGCTGAGGCAATATTACAGTGAGAGGGGCACACACCTTGCTCACAGCCCCAATTCAGTCTCTGGCACCCCACAGAGTCCCCATATAGAGCTCTGTCAGGAGTGATCCCTGAGTACCAAGAGGTGTGGCCCCTAAAAAAAATTAAATTATTCCTCAATAAAGTCAGCATGTAATCATTTCTATTAACCATTCAATCATTTCTATCAAACACCTATTTTATTTATTTTTTTATTTTTTGGCTTTTGGGGTCACACCCGGCAATGCTCAGGGGTTTCTCCTGGCTCTGCACTCATGAATTGCTCCCGGCTGTGCTCGGGGACCATATGGGATGCCGGGATTGAACCCGGGCTGGCACAGGCCGGCCGCATGCAAGGCAAATGCCTTACTGCTGGGCTATCGCTCCACCCCAAAACACCTATTTTATTAATCAGCTTTATTAAACACCTATTTCTATTATTCAGTTATTAAACATTGCAGGACAATGAAAATAGCAGTGAGGTAATCATCAGAGAGATACAAATCAAAACAACAATGAGATACCACTTTACACCACAGAGACTGGCACATATTCAAAAGAGCAAGAACAACAAGTGCTGGCATGGATGTGGGGGAAAAGGGGACACTCATCCATTGTTGGGTGGGAATGCCGGCTGGTACAGCCTTTCTGGAAAACAATATGGACTTTCCTCCAAAGACTAGAACTTGAACTCCCATTTGACCCAGCCATACCACTCCCTTGGAATCTACTCTGGGAAATGAAAAATACGCAGCGGAAACACCATCCCTACTTTTTATGTTCATAGCAGCATTATTCACAATAGCCAGAATCTGGAAGCAACCAGAGTGCCCGAAAATAGATGACTGGATAAAGAAGCTTTGGTACATCTACACAATGGAATACTATGCAGCTGTTAGGAAAAATGAAGTTATAAAATTTGCCTATAAATGGATGGACATGGAGAAGATTATGTTGAGCGAAATTAGCCAGAAGGAGAGAGACAGATACAGAATGACTGCATTTATTTGTATGGCATAAATTTATATGTACATATTATGATACCAATATCCAAAATCAAGTGAAATATATATCAGGAGGTCTTGTCAAAGGTGGAAATTATCCCAAACGTGTGGGAGTCAGAGTTTAGGTAAGACAGAAAATGGAACAGGGTGCCAATAATAGTCGAGGGTACTAATACCAACCTAGAACTGAGCATTAAATAGAGGCAAAAGGATTCACATGACAACCTTTTAATGTATGTTCTGTAATCCATAGTCTGGAAGGGAAGGAAAAGAGAAAGAGAGAGAAAGGGAAAGAAATAAAGAACCTGCCATGGAGCAGGGCTGGGGAAGGGGGAACCGGGATGTTGTTGGTGGGAGATGGGCACTGGTGGAGGGATGGGTGCTGAAACACTGTATGACCAAAGCCCAAACATGAACTTTTTTAATTGTATATCTTTTTTTTGTATATCTCACGGTGGTATAATAAAATACTTAAAAAAAAAGAAAATAGCAGTGAGGGCTTGTGCTTTAATTAGTCAACAATTAGATAAGAAGTTAAGGCAGGCTTCTGACATGATTTGATGAATATCTTAACAGATAATGCATACATCTGAAACAGAAAGATAATAAGGCAGAATTTTTGTCAGGGATAGATACAAAAATTAGAGGATCACATTTTATTGAGCAAAAAGGACATAAAGGAGAGTGTTAAGAAAACATACAAGGAAAACCCAAAGATTTTCCTTGTAGGTAAAGTCGATATTATTATAACACAGGCCCTGAAGTTTACTCTGTATTCAACAACCTCTCACCACCCACCCTCCTACTCTCCAATCATACAAACTGCTGTGATCAGGAGGCATTCCAGATTCATGGGAATGTCAGTTTCCTCACCTGTCAATCTGAGAGACAATACTATCAACATCATGGCACTGCTAAGGATAAAAAAAGTGATCATAAAATAACATGGTACAATTAGAAACCAGAAACATCATTCTTTTTGTATAAATGTTAACTGATATCATTAAACTTGAGAATTTAATAATATCTCTGACAGTGTGGCTTCACTATTCTTAATAACAAGATGTATAAGTTCCCTGTTATGTTGAACTGTATATTTCATGAAGTAATAGAGAAACACAGAATATGCTTAAAGAAAATTTCAGAAGATGCCTGTCATAAAAGGAAATGGCTGCTATGATGGAATAGTTTGTTTTCAGGGTTAGTCTCCTGAAAGATATGACCTTTGTGCTAAGACTCCACCTATGAAAAAGATTGGTCATTTGAAAATCTATGCACAGAAGTGTTTAGGATAAGAGAGCAGGGATACCTGGGAGTTTTGTGGGCTTGGTGTCTTCTGAGATCAGTAGTAAAACTGTAAAGAAGGCTGTTTGTATGCTGGAAACCCCAGCAGCCACACCCACACCCCACAGCCTCAAGCATATAAGTGGCCCAGCTTCACTGCTTCATGACTAATCTCCAAAGAGATGCCAACCAAGCCCATGAGACTTTCAGGTACACCAGTCTTAGGGCTGACAACTTTGACTGAATAGTACCAGTTCTATAGCTCCTAAATGTGCACCCACATACATGCCACAACAACTCTTCCAAATTCAATATTACTAATGGCCTAGTAGAAGCAAATTAGATGGGACAGTAGCATCAAAATCCACTAAACTCAGTAAGCAAAACAAACACAGAGAAATTTTAACTGAAACAAACAGCTCAAAAATCCTCAGACAATGAGGATTTTTAATACCACTGTGAGACAGAACAATTTCACAAAATTTCCTTTTATTGCACAATTTTTCTGTCAATTCCCTGTATCTTTTTTTTTCTTTTTTGGGTCACACCTGTCAATGCTCAGGGGTTACTCCTGGCTCTGCATGCAGGAATTACTCCTGGTGGTGCTCAAGGGATCATATGGGATGTTGGGGATCAAGCACAGGGTGATCGTATGCAAGGCAAATGCCTTACCTGCTGTGCTCTAGCTTTGGCTGCTCAAGTATCATTTTGTTGCAACAAATATATAAAATAAATTATTTTGTGCCTGCTAAGGGGTCAGATTTGGAGGTTGTGTGGGAAGCTGGGAACAATGGGGAAGGGAAGGTCTCACTGGTGGTCATATTGAGTGTCTAAAACAACTATATTATAAGTAGCTTTGTAAAACAAGGTGTTTAAATAAATAAATAAATAAATTTAAAAGGAGAGAGAGAGAGAGAGAGAGAGAGAGAGAGAGAGAGAGAGGGTGAAGAGGGACAGAGCGATAGTCCAGCGGGTAGGGCATTTGCTTGCACATGGCCGACCAAGGTTTGATTGCCGGCATCCCATATGGTCCCCTGAGCACCACCAGGAGTAATTCCTGAGTGCAGAGCCAGTAATAATCCCTGAGCATTGACGTGTGTGACCCCCTCCCAAAAAAAAAAAGAGAGTAGGGGTCAAAATGAAAGCACAGTATTAAGGCCTTGCAGCAGTCCACCATGGTCTGTTCTTTTGTTGTTGTTGTTGCCTCCCTTTCCCCAGGTCCAGGTCTGATAGGTTCCATTTTATCAGTACAGAACAAAGCCAGGAGAAAGTTCTGTACTGCCAAGTATGTCCAAATAAAATGGAGAAAGAACAAAGGGTAAAGTTCACAGATGAGAAAGATATTTCCAGGTAAATAGAATGGAAAGAAGGTCAAAGTGGTAGACATAGAACAGAGGGAATGAGGAAAATATGGCAAGAAATGAGATTGGAAAGTTTGGCAAGAGCATGCAGGGTAGGATAAGTAGCTTACATACAGTAAGAAATTTGATGTTTATTCAAAAACATGAAGCCAGCTAGCTTCAGAATTGAATGAGAGATGGAGCTGGCATAGCTGAAGATGTGGTTGTTCCTGGATGCTGACATTTATTAAACCTTACAAAGGAATTCACCCCCTCCCACCCCTTATTATTTGTTGAGTTGTTTTCAACAAGAGAGAATTACCTTATTTTTACTTAAAATTATTAATAATGTTTGCTATCAGTTTAACACTAATTTTATTCCCTAGACAGGAAATGGGGTAAAGGATATTATCACTAAAATAAGACTATGCCATTCTCCAAATCCATGGATGGAGCTGGAAATTATCATGTTACTCAGAGAGAAGGATAGATACAGTGATCTTTCTCATATGAGGTCTATAAATAAACACAGCAGGGGAATGACAAACCCTAAAGGCAATAGTTAGGGAAGGATATTTGTATGGCATCAGTGGAGGACACTCTGGGGACTCTCTATGGAAGAAGTGGCCACTCTGGAGGAGAACAGAGGGCTGAAAGGAGGTAAAGAGTGTCTTCCATGGAGACAGGCTGAAGGGCACAAGGGTAACTAAGACACTGGACACAGGAAAAGGAAGGGAAAGGAAGTTGAAATATTACATGCCTGAAGCCCAATCATAATTTGATAACTTTGTAGTTCACAATAGTACAATTTTCAAAAACTGTCATTCACGATTCCATAGTCTTGATTGCTGTCCCATAATTAAGATACAAGTAGTGAAAGGGAAAGACCAGGCTTAGGAACATGTTTTCTTCATTCAGGATCTGGGTTACTGGCAAGAGATGGATATCACACTTAAAGAATAAAGATAGTTTAGTGGAAGGATTAGCAATAAATAATGGAAAAGTTAAAATTACCACCAGAGTTGAAAATCACAATTGAGTAATAACAAAGGGAGTCATATCCAACTCCTGAACCATGGGCAGTGAGTGTTTATGGAGACCAGATAAAACTGGTTCTAAAGAGCTAATCTAAAGAACACAAACTGGATTTAACAAGATGATGTACTCTCTGCAAAACTGTACCATAATATGAATAAAGCAGGGAACAACAGTTCCCTGTACCCAGTCTCTCTTTCTTTTCTGTTCTCCTGAAAGTGTTCCCCATTGACCAAACCCATTAGAAGTACAAAGAGAAACTCCTATAGAGAAAATAGTAGTTTCTCTATGTCCCAATCCCTCAATGTCTGAATAATTGGAAAATTTATTTATACAACTAGACTGTAAACATAGAACTAAGATTGATAATTGGTTCACCTTTATAGAATGATTAGCAATATTAATACATGGTGGACCCATGAAATTCAGAAAAAATCCAGCTAGTTAGACAGAAACTATAAAGAACTGGCATGTGAATTCAACCCAACATTTTTTGTAAGAGTTAAGGTGGCTTTTAGAGTATGGAAAAAAATAAAACAAAGAAATGATTTATCCTCTAAAGCAACTTATGTGTGGCACTAAAGGAAAGAAAATGTAGAAAGAGTAAGAATCCAGTGGAGAATATTCCACACACCTGTTCTAATCTTGCCTTTACTCTTATTTGATGATATTTTAAAAAATTTTCTTACCTACGTGGTTCTAAATTTCTTGATCTTTGAGTCAAGGGATACATTAGGTATGTCAGCAGCACTGGTGAGCACCAAATGGTATGATGTGAGTGTTTCACCAAGTAATGTTCCATCGAAGTAAACACCTTAAATATAAGGACCACAGGAAAAGTGATTCAATTAAAAATCTCTATTGTAGACATTCCAGAGTTTAAAGTTTTCTTGTAAGAATTTCCCTATAATGACAATTTTTTTTAAAGTAGAGTATTAGGGCATGTTCCTAAACATGCTTCCCCAAGGAAGCCTGGAGCCATGCTGTCTGGACCATAAATCTTTTCTTTCAATGTAGAGATTTATAGTTCTTGTGGAAAAGATAGGTTATAACATGCATATACCTAATCATGCACCCAGACACCCACTGTCTGTCCTAGAAAGTAAGACTGCCCATTAGAGACATAGAAAGTTCATGACTTTTTAATCACATATCCATAAGCAAATCTTAAAAAACCCTCTTATGTAAGCAAACAGCACACATATTTGTATTAATTTATACATTTCTCATAAATGACACACATATAATTGAATCTGCCAGCTCTCTATAAAGCATATGGGTGACAAGAATGTTTCTCCATGCCTATGAACTCTACACTGCCCTTACTACCACTGAACCCTAATGAATTTTGAGACCAAATAAAAGCTACCTGCAGAAATGTGTTTCCCATATGGCAGTCATGAGGAAGAGTCAAATTAGGCTTCATGACTTTCAAAATGGCTTGAGGAAGACAGGTTGGTTTATCTATCAAATTTATCTGGAATTTACATTTTGATTGCCCAATAGTCTAGGCAAACTCCACAGTAACCTATCGATCTGACAGAGACTTTTGACAGCTATGAACAATTGCTGAAATGGCTTTTTAAGACCTAGCTGGTGAGAGCTGGGAAAATATTCCCAGTGAATCATCTAATTCATCTATTAGCTTCCCCACCTACAACCTGCCTTGGGGTGACTTTCTGTAATGTCAATAGAGACATATTTCCACAGATACAAAATGAAAATCCTCTCTCCACTTCTCTTGACTACCCCTCTGCTTCTTGATCACACTGCTGGCTCCCTTTTCCGTTAAGAAATTCACAACTTGGGTTCTGCTTGCCTCAGACTGATGAACATAATAAATATGTGTTTCTCTAGGTTGAAGCCTGGACCTTTCTAAGATATTTCTTTATCTCTTTGACCTAAACTACAGATGTCAAGACAGAAGTTATCCCTATTTCTCTCCTTTCTGAGACATAATCTTTTATTTCAGAATTTTTGTCATTTTCAACCAATAAGTGTCCTTTTTATCTATATCAGATATTTATCATATATTGATCTTGGATTGGTAAGCTGTAAATCAATGACAAATAAATACCTACTATGTTCAGGATTTTCTAAGTAATCAAAATGAATGCACTGATAGAAATGAAGTTGAGATAGGTCTTATAGAAGATAATAAGTCTTCTATGCCATTGATTAATGCATTTGAAATGTAGTAAGCAGTCCACACTCCTACAACTCATACAACAAGATCTTCTTAAACAGAAATTCTGGATATGTTTTAACAAAACTCCCAGGGATTCCAATTCAAGCTAAAGCTTGAGAATTGGTTATATAAGATTTGAGATAGCAACACAAAAAGTTATATTGATTTCTATTCTGAAAGTGATAATAGAGTAGTAAGGGGATTCAGAAGAAAGCCTGATAAAGGATGAAGAAAAGGGAGAATTTGGCACAATAGAAAACTTCAGAAAGGTGAGCGCCCCTATCCTGTGTTTTGAAGGATTATGTAGAGGACATATTTCAGATAAAGGACAAAAATGGATCTAAGGAATACATATCAACTAACAAATGGACTGGACATCCATTTTCCATTTCCTGCCCAAGGCAGATATTACTAATACAACATGGTTGCATTTTTTTTCTGTGGAGTATTGCAAAAGTTGTAGTGTTTCACTAAACACACTTCTCCAGGAAGCCAACAGCAGTCAATTAGAATTTTAGAGTTCTACTTGTTTCAATTTCTTGAGCAAAGGAATAAAGGAATGCCTGGGCAAATGAATTTATATTGTGAGAGTTTCAGGGGAATAAGATCACTTGTTACTAGATTATAAAGACCCATGAATACTTACTACAAATGGAACTTATTTCCATGTGCAAGAGGAAAGCTATTGATCAAGGCAAGCAATGTAATCAAGTCTGTTGAAATTATTAGGTGTTTATTTTTTACTCCTTGTAGATAATTGTTTCTATATTTCACTGCATATTAGAATCTTCTGGGAAGTTATTAAAATTTTTGATGCCCAACCATACCCGACTGATTGAATCAGAATCGATGGGGATGTGATCTGAGCATCAGTGGTTTTTAAAGCCCCCTTGATGATTACAATGTGCGGTCAAGTTTAAGAGAGCGTAGTTTTCGCTTTCATTATAACTTTACTGAAGTGGAAAGTCTATGTTACCCATTCATTCCGCTGCCTTATATCAACCTAGAAATAGACTTAGGGCCTGGTAGGGAATCAAGTTGGCATCTAATTGGCTGGTGATACACCCAGTTACTGTTAGTAACTACTTTCCCTTATCATATAGGCAGGTTTCAAACAAGGCAGAACCAACCATCTTGAATCCACAGCAACATTTTCACCCTTATCTTAGACCCTGTAGAGAAAACCAATGACTGTTGATTTTTACCAAAGTTGTTTATGAACCATGGTTATCTCCCTCTTGAAATCTTGAGAACAGTGAGAAATATAACAGAATTGAAGAAAAGATATAAGCAAGAAAGATAAACTAATACTTGGATAATATTACTCAAAGGATAAATTAGAGGACAGGAGAGAGGAAAAGAACTCAACCGGACTGGTTGACTTTGTTTTCTAGGCCAAACTCAGTAGTACTCAGTTCTTTGGTTAAGGGTCACTTCTAGTTTCAGTGGCTCTTAGGGGCCATGCAGTGTTAAGACTCAAACATCGGGGCCGGAGTGATAGCCCAGCAGCAGGGCGCTTGCCTTGCATGCGGCCGGCCTCTAGCCGCCCGGGTTCGATCCCCGGCATCCCATATGGTCCCCCGAGCACCGCCAGGAGTAATTCCTGAGCAAAGAGCCAGGAGTAACCCCTGAGCACCGCCGGGTGTGGCCCAAAAAGCAAAAAAAAAAAAAAAAAAAGACTCAAACATCGTCCTCCTGTATGTGAAGTACATACTCAAGCTGCTGGGTTATCTTTCAGACCCCAATCCGGACTTCAGTGTTATTTCCTCTGAATCCTGTTTTTCTTTGTCTTTAATACTTCCAAATCTATCCTGTAGTCTCAAAACTTACTGTTTAATTACTAATTTCTCCCTTAGCACAAACTACAGGTTTATTTTTTTCTTCTCTCTAATCAGATAATATCTTACATCTCTCACAGTGCTATTTAGCCCTAAATATGTATTTCTTGGCCAAGAATATCCTTTTATGATGTACTCCTAAACTAGCTTCTGTAATCAGCAATTAAATGTTCCTTTTAACTTCCTGAGGCAGCTGGGGTGCTCTAAAAAACAAAGACCTTTACCAGTGCACTTATTTCATTATACTTTGATTTTCCCACCATTTTTATTTCCCTCTCTTGCTGCTGATTATAAAAAGCGATATATAGTTCTTTACATATTATATGAAACAGAAAGACACTTAAAGATTTTTAAGATCTGTTCTAATTCTTGTCTTCCCAACAAAATATCTGACAATTGGGTCATGTCTGAAGTGTTTTTGATATTTGCATTAAATTCCCAATCACTGTTTCACTGTCTTCCTGTTCATCATCGATCAGTACCATCTCCATGTGACCTGTCTCATGCATAGAGCCCAAGGGCACCTGCTTGATCCAGGAACATAAAGAGCCTCAAACCATTCCATCAGGACATGGGAATGAGGGCTATAATTGTTACTGGTATTTGGCATATCAAATATGACACGGGTAGCTTGCCAGGCTCTGCCCTGTGGATAGCATACTCTTGTAGTCATCTCAAAAATCCAGCATTTATTGATGAACCGCATGGCCGCAGCAGCCGCGTGAGCCAAGCTGTAATAGCCTGGTCTGCTGGGTGGAGTTCTGACGAGGGAAGTCCGATGTGGAAAATGGAGGTCCTCATAGAGTGGGGGGTTGTCTGGTTTGTTGTGAGGCTCTGCTGGGGTGGCGGGCCAGGGCTAGAACCTGCCATCCCTTCCGGGTGCCTCGTGAGTGGCTGGGCACAGGGAGAGTCAGTAGCAGCTCTGTCCCATGTCTGTGAGTCTCTGGATCAGCATACCTGGAAATTCACTAATACCATAATTTAAATGAGAGAGTATTCGGATATTTGAAAATATGGTATTGATAAAAATTTTATTTTAATTGCAAATTCTTTCCAGCAGCCTCAGATATATTGACTACCTCAATTTCCATCATATGAATGTAGCACAAATTTAATTAACCAATCTTCTCTTTTTGAGTACATTTTTTGCTTCTAATTATGCAATTAATAAAACATGCGCACACAGAGGCACATAGAAATCCCTGCAATGTATATCTTTGTGCATTTATTGCCTGAGATGGAAATTAGTTTTGGGGAGATTTTAAAAATTGGAATGCTGCATTAAAATATATGAATATGTTTGGCTGCAGATATAATAGTTAAATTGCTTCCTCAAAATATATACAAATTTATATTCCCAGCAGTAGAGAAATATACTTATCTCTTAGGACTGTATTTGGAGAATTGTGTTTCCCAGTTTTGCTAATTTGAGAGGTGAGGATAATAGCTCATTGTTTTGATTTGCATTTATTTAATTGCTAGAAAGGTTAGCTTTAGAAAACATATGTTTATTTATTATTTGCATTTTTATTTTCGGAAATTACATCTTCATGATATTTTACAGCTTGTTATCAATTGAAATTTGGTTATTTTATACCAATTTTCTTTAGGTCTTAAAAATAACTTATTTCTGTTAAATCTTTTTTTTAAAAAGTTCGATAATATTTATACTTTTGTCTTTACTACTAAGAACAGATTATATTTTTTAAAATATTATCTGTTTTCTTTTTTAAATTTTTCTTTCAAAAATTAAACCATCTTCTCTCCCTTTTGCTCCTCATTTAGACAAATTGCCACTATTGCTTTTTTGCTTTGAAAGATTTTTTTATGAATATATTAAAATAGTAGTAGTGGCTGTTTCCCTACAACCCAATACTTTTAATGTCACACCTGCATCATTTGACCTGGCCATTTGGGCCTGACACTTCAGTACTGAGCTGGTGATGCTCAAGTGACTGTGTATGCCAATGGAATTGAAGGGCACGTGGTGCCAGAGCTTTGCAATTATCTACCACTTGACCATGTCCTTGGTCTAAAGCACCTTCGGAAAGGAGTTCCATAGTTTTGTATTGACATAGCATTTTTTCCATCCGATTTTTGTTATAATTTTAGCTTTAAAAAAACTTCACTCTATATGTATGTGAAAATCTAATCTCATTTCCAATTGCTATTTTGCTCATTGACTATTATCATACCAGAAATACGATACTTTTATGATTTTTAGTTATATCTATTCCTATTTATTATATAATAAGAGACATAGTTTCATTGTTTGAACATTATGGTACTATTCCACCTAGTGTATATGCATATATATAACATTGTGAATATATATGTGTATGTGTGTATATATTTATACACATGTACACATTTAGGCCACAACACCTTTTGTTTCTTTTTGGGTCACCGGGAAATGCTCAGGGGTTACTGCTGGCTCTTCACTCAGTAATTACTCCTGGTGGTGCTCGGGGACCATGTAGGATGCCGGGATCGAACCCAGGTCGCCCACGTGCAAGGCAAACGCCCTAACCGCTGTGCTATTGCTGTGGCCCTATGCCACAACATCTTTAACCAGTGATCTTGTGATGGGAATTTATGTTGATTCTATGTTTCTGTTCTATAAAATACTGATGCTATAAATATAGGGACACACAAACACCCTAGAATTAATGTTTTCATATTTTTTGCATAAATACCTAGAAGTGTTATAGAAAGATCATGCTTATTTTCCATTTTTAAATTAATTTTTTTAAAATTTGTACTTACTTTCTAATTACTTAGAGATCCAATGTGGCCAGTCAAATATGCTGGTAAGATCTAGCTAGTCCCACGATGATTGTGGTAGCATGAGAGAATATTTATACCAGCCAGTACAGAATACATGGTCAGATAAACTGCCACATTTAAACTACCCCCTATCTACGAAATAACCTGCAGGGAGGCAATCTAGGGCAGATGTAGAGGCTCTTAGGTGTCCTGCAACACATGGAGAAATGGGGATATGTTGAATTATCTGAGCATCTGGGTGCATCCTGAGCATTAGGCTATGCTTAGGGCTTACTAAACTAGCTCTATGCTCAGAAATTATTACTGGTAAGGATCAGGGGGACAATGTAACGTGCCACGGACTAAACCCAAATCAGTTTCATGTGAAGTAAGTGTTTCATCTGTGCTTTTCCTCTGGCCCCATTTTAAACGATTTTAAAGGAAGTTTCATGCCATTTTCTGAGCATATAGACTACACCAATTTATATTCCTTCCAGCAGGGCATCAGAGTTCCTCTTTCTTCACATTCTCACCAACATCACTCTTTCCAACATTCTTGACATAAGTCATTCTCACCAGTTCAGTTTACAACTCATTGTGGTTTTATCTGAATTTGCTTAATAAGTAATAGTTAACATGTTTTCATGTGTCTATGAACATGTTTGTGCTTTCTTTGGACAGACCTTTTGGCTCACTATTCTATTTGGGGTTGATCCATTCTTGCTATTTAATTATGAGTTCTTTTCACATATTTGAGTTTTAACCTGTTTTCACATATACAAATATTTTTCCCTAATTGCTATATTGCCTTGTCATGTAAAAGACTTTAAATTTTGTTGTAGGTAAAAGTTATTCCCCTAAAAAAAGCAGGTCTCTTGGGTGGTTTGAAAATATTGCCGGTCTACTGCTTATTTCACTTAATGTTAGGGGTCACTTGATAAATGGAAGGGATTAGCTGAGAGACAGGCAGACAGACAGACAAAGAGACAGTAGAGTGAGTGAGAAATAGCTACCACCATCCTTCTCCACCTATATTCTACCACTTCCACCACTTCTCCTGGTGGGAATAGGTAGAAGGGTGAGGTTTGAAAACTTCTGCCATAAACAACTTCCTAATATGAATACTAATATCCTCCTGGTCTCACTAGATAGCTGTCAAGTTGCACATGTGATCCACTGGGTCTTTAAGTCATGGGAACTGGTTCTCACCCCAAAATTCTCAGGGAGCAAGGCTGAAGCAAAGAATTATTTTTTGTAGAAAAAAAAATAAAGTCAGTCCTGATCACGTCCGAGCCCATTGTCAAACCAATGGGCAAGCAAGTAAGTGTGACTCTCTAATAAGTCTAACGGCTAATATCCAAAACAACTGTGAAATAAAACAAGGATCTCATGGAGCTTGGGGAATATATACTTAGCTGTAGGACATCTATTATACAGACACATGCTTTTATATTAATTCTGAGGCACAGTTCAACTCAGTTGCCTTCCCCCCCACTCTGCATAGGGCATTAAGGAAACTTTAAATATTGGCTGGAGCAACATTAACATTTCAATGAGACCAGGTGAGCTCCTGGAGGAGCAAACCTGACAGAATTGGTCTTGACTGGATCCACTGATGTGGGCCCTGTCAGGGATGAAGAGGTATAAAAGTAATAGCTCACTTCCTCTTCTCACTCCAAAAATCTCTTCCTCACTCACTTCCAAAATCTCTCTACCTCTCACCTCTGCTCTCCTTCTCTCGGTTCTCTGCTCTGTTGGGCCTAAGTTCTTGGTAGTGGCCATTTTGTTTTAGGATTCTAAACCTACAAGTGGACAGGGCCCATCTAGGAACCTAAAGTTTGAAGGATTCCTATTATTGAATTGTGTACCAGAACTTGTGAGAGTTTCTGGTATACCTTTTAAAACTTTGCCTTTTTAAACTTTGCTGGATTCATGATCTTTCTCTGTCTGCTGGCTGCCAATCCCTGGGACAGAAGGAGATCCCTGATATGCTCCCTAATTTTGTCTGGGAAAACAGCATTCTCCGACAGGGGACTTTTCAATATGAGAATATACTGCTTATTTCTACAGTTAGTTTTATGGTTTTCCCCCAAACTTCTCCACCTCAGAGATTTTCATATAAGTAGGAGTCTAACTACAGTGTTTTCATATAAGTAGGAGTCTAACTACAGTGTTTAAAACTTTCTGTGGTATGGTATTCTTGCATGTTCTTATCACAACATTTTTAAACTTTAAAATTTGTTTAAATCAATTTATTTTTTAATTTTAATGTATTATTTTTTATCTAACAATACTAGTAGTAATAGTATCTCAATCTTTTGTTTTTTGTTGGAGGTTTCTTCTCTCTATAGAGACTTGAGTCTTTACATACATATTTTGGTTTTTCTACTTTCTAAAAATTCATTATTGGGGGGTGCCCTCCTAACTTTCTTCCTACAACAATTTGATACAATTCCATCTTTTCATTCTTTTTAAATTTTCCTTGTTGCTCTAGAGTTGAATCTCCAGCTTTGTCTTTGTTGTAAGATCTTGGTTTATTACCTAGGTTTATTTCAATGTGTTTTATGTAATAAGTCTATTATTCAAGCCTTTAATAACCTGGAGTCACATGTGCAAAAGCAAGTGCCTTATCCTCTATACTTTCTCACAGCTGCTTCAGATTTTGAAAATATATGTATTTCTATTTTTATCTCTATTTTTCCTTAATAAGCCTAGTGAGTTTATAAATATTATTCCTTTCAAACAAAAGTACTATGGTTTCATTGTATTTTGTGTCTCCTTTTGTTTTCTGTTAATTTATGATCTAGCTTTATTAATTCCTTCTTTTTGACAACCATTGGTTCAGTTTTATTCTTCCTTTTCTAATTAATTCAAATCAAATTGTTTATTTGAGACTTTTCTTTAGTGATACAGATCTGGATTAAAATAAACTTCCTTGGGAGAGAAAATGTTTCCAATTTTACTTTTCAAAAATGACTTAGGTACATCTATAAGTCAATTATTGTAGATAAATTTAAGAATCATCTTGTTAAGTTTCCAAAAAATCTTGTCAAGATTTTGATTGGGAAGTATGACAAACCTATAAGTTAATTTAGGAAAAAAAGACATAATTGAGCCTTCTGCTCAGCAAACACTGTTTATCTTTCTATTCAGTCAAGTATTTTTATATATCTCACATTAAAAGTTTTGTGGCTTTCCCCATAAGCATTTTATATATTTCTTGTTAAAGATATTCATAAGAATTTTATGTTTTTGTTGTTACTGTGAATAATATAGTTTAAAATCGTATTTCCCAACTAGTTACTGCCAACAAGAACAATATTATTTTGGTGTACTTAGACAACCACTTTCTTAGCTGAGCTCTCATTAATTTTAATAGATTTTTCTGTTTATTCTCTTGAGTATAGTTATCAAAATATATCTTTTATAAATAATTATAATTTTATCTCTTCATTTAAAATTATTGTTATTTTAGTAAGACTTTCTACTTTTACAAAGATTAGAAAGCTGATACTTCATAGAAGTTTCATGTATAAGGTGGGACACCAGGGAAACAGAAGTTTGATATAAACTCAACTCATGGGATCTGGAGCTGTTCTACTAGAAACTATAATCACTCTGTCTCCAGAGTACATGGTGTATTGTTTCTCACATATTTTTTCTTTTTGGGCAGCATGGGGGGATAAGGCGGAGGGGGGAACACCCTGCAGTGCTCAGGACTTACTCCTGCCTCTGCACTCAGGAATCACTCCTGCCTGTGTCGGGTAGAGTGGGATGGTGAGAGTGAGGGACCATATGGGATGCTGGGATTGAATCTGCTTAGTATAGCTCTGGACCTATACTATGTTTTCCTCCAGTTCTTGAGCAGTAGAATATCCCTGCTTCTATGCTTTCTTCCTCCTCTTGTTCCATGAAGCGAAGCCCAAAATCCAACATCATTTAACTCTATGTCCACTTGCTCAAAAGAGAGTCTAATCAGTATTAGGTCACTAGTGAGTTAGCAGACATTAGCCCGGGCTTCAAGGACTGGTTCCTATAACACTGCCTAGGTTGTGACTGAGTCAAATGGAAGAAATTTAATTTTCAGTCCATTTCTCCATGAGTTTGTGAATCTTCATCTTGGTTAAATTTTACTGATCTCACCATGATAGTCATTGCTGTTCAATTTGTACTTTCCTCTTGCAACAATTTATAAAGTATGAGTATTATGTTTCTTGTAAATTTGAAAGAAATAATCTGCAAATAAAACTATTTGGAACTAGTAGCTCCCAGGGAAAATATTCTTTGATATCTCTTTAAATTTCTCCCATAACTGCTACTCCAGTGAAGCTCTGAGTATTTTTCTATTTCTCAGTAAATTGTGACTAAATGATTTATTTGAATCCAGTTCAAACTCAAGGCCTGGCCCTGAGTGTAAACTCTTGATCCATACTGAGCTAAAATAATTCCCATTAGAGGTAGCATAGATAATTAAAATTAAGGACTATATATGGAGCCAGAGATTAAGAGTTGAATAAATTGAGAAGGCAGGTCAGTTGGTTGTTGTTGTGTTCTGTGTCTCACTTCTCAAATAATCTGCAACAGCAAAGTGTAGTGTGGCTGTGTCTGGAAAAGTCAGCCCTCTCTACTCTGCTTTAATATTCTGGCTTAATTTAGACATAGATACTAAATTTCTATCCCTGAAATTTGAAAGTATATGCATATTTAAAAATTTATATTTAAAGTATATTTAAAAGCTAAAGTATATAAATGTTTAAATGTTTAATAGCTAAAGCTAAAGTATATAAATGTTTAAATGTTAAAGTATACAAATGTTTATAAAGTATAATATACAATGTATGTATATATGTTATAAACATTTAAATATCTATATATCTATATATATAGATATCAAAATTCCATAGTAGTTCTCATATGATAGGGGGTTATTAATAAAATACATAAAATTTAGTTTAATGTCCCCTCCTATTGTGTAGAATAATAATTTGTTAGTTCAAGCCCCAAGGCAATGCCTTCTTGGCAGCTTATGAGTTACGTGTGTGAAATTCAAATAGTTTTGTTAAAATTCCCACATATTTTCAATACATGTGCCTGCTATTTTAATGGGGACTAAACATTTTCTTATCAATTTAGTGCACTTAAAAATTTGAACCAAGCCTCTAATTCATGTATTTTCGATATTTTCTTATAGTTGACATGTCTCTGTATTTTTTGGCCCTTTTTAATTGGAGTTTATGTGTGCACATGAATAATGTCCTGATTTAGTACAGTAAAAAATTTAATGTCTGTATAAGATCTTCTTGGCCTTGTAAACAGTTATGAGTGTTATATGTGTCCTTTGTTTTGCCAGTTGCATATAATATTTTGATTGATTGATTGCTGTCAGAGTGAAGGGGGCGGGGAGAAATAACCGTTATACAGTTGGGTGATTGGGTGTTTTTCTTGCCCCCTGTAATGATCAAGGGCACTTCAGATCAAAATCATCTGAATTAAAAGAAGTCAGCAATTCACTCTATAGATCCCAAGATCAGGAAACAAGAAATTCCTATTCCTAACCTTGCATTTCAAATATGAAACATAAGCACTGATTGCAAATCTGAAGACATTTTCATTATGCCCCAGGCTAGGATTTTTTAATTTCTAAAAAAGTAAACCTCTCAAGGTCTGCAAGAAAGACTCAGATATTCTGGTATGTAGTTTATTTAAAAATCCAATAATGCAATTTCCTTAGCAGCAGGATGTAAAGAGACCTTCTCTAGGATGAATGTCCCATAATCATAGGGTAGTCAGATTCCCAGTTGATGAAGCAGAGGAATTTTATAAAAGGTATTCTCTTTGTGTGCTCAGGAACAAATTGCCTGAATACTGTCTCTGTTTAAAATATGACCTCTGGGAGCATGAAGACCTAGTTTTGATTCTCACTATCATTTTTTATGTTTTTAAATTTTCTTTTTAAAAATATTTTATTATACCACCGTGAGATATACAATTACAAAGATGTTCATAAGATGTTCATATTTGTATGGACATTCCTCCAAAGACTAGAAATTGAACTCCCATTTGACCCAGCCATACCACTCCTGGGAATATACTCTGGGAAGCCAAAAATACTCAGTGGAAACACCATCCCTACTTTTATGTTCATAGCACCATTATTCACAATAGCCAGAATCTGGAAGCAACCAGAGTGCCCTAGAATCGATGACTGGATAAAGAAGCTTTTGGCACATCTACACAATGGAATACTATGCAGCTGATAGGAAAAATGAAGTTATAAAATTTGCCTATAAATGGATGGACATGGAGAAGATTATGTTGAGTGAAATTTGCCAGAAGGAGAGAGACAGATACAGAACGACTGCATTTATTTGCATGACATAAATATATATGTACATATTATGATACCAATATCTAAGGTTAAGTAAAACATGTATCAGGAGGTCTTGTCAAAGGTGGAAATTATCACAAAGCTGTGGGAGTCAGAGGCTAGGTAAGATAGAAAATGGAACAGTGTACTGATACCAACCTAGAACTGAGCATTAAATACAGGCAAAGAGATACACACGACAACCCTTTAATGTATGTTCTGTAATCCATAGTCTAGAAGGGAAGGAAAAGAAAAGAGAGAAAGGGAAAGAAAAAAGAACCTGCCATGGAGGCAGGCTGGGGAGGGGAGGGAACTGGCGACATTGGTGGTGGGAGATGGGCACTGGTGGAGGGATGGGTGCTGGAACACTGTATGACCAAAACCCAAATATGAACTTTTTAATTGTATATCTTTGTAATTGTATATCTCACAGTGGTATAATAAAATATTTTTAAAAAAGATGTTCATATTTGGGTTTTGGTCATATAGGTTTTCCAGCACCCATCCCTCCACCAGTGCCCATTTCCTACCACTAATGTCCCCGATTCCCTCACCCCTCCCTAGCCTGCCTCTATGGCAGGTATCTTTATTTCTTTCTCTTTCTGTCTCTCTTTTCTCTTTTCCTTCCCTTCCACATTGTGGATTACAATACATACATTAACAGGTTGTCATGTGTATCTTTTTGCCTGTATTTAATGCTCAGTTCTAGGTTGGTATTAGCACTTTTGACAATTATTAGCACACGGTTCCATTCTCTGTCTTACCTAGCCTCTGACTCCCTCTCACTATCATTTTGAACTTGGCTATTCACACAGATAATCTGAATACAAAATTTCAATTTTTAAATACAAATTTCAAATACATAGAAGATAACTGCCTGCCAATCATCTTCTCAACCCCTAATCATTTTCAGTCCTAAAGTAACAAAGACCCTCAGAATGCGTGCTGTAATCCCACCCTACAAATCATAATTAGCCCAGGGAAGCACTCCTGAGCCACAGGGCCAGTTGCATGCCTTGCTGGAATCCCATCTCAAAAGGGATTCAGAGAACTGGAGCAAATTATCATCAGAGTTAAAACAGTGTCTTTGAGTAGTCATGATGAATTGTGATCAATGTAAAGAAGTTAACCCTTGGGAAAGCAGAATTGGATAGACAGAAGCAGAGATGTGAGATTATATAATCTCAGAGAGAGGAAGAAAGGATGAAAGTGGTGGGGATGGGGGACACACTTTCATATTTCATATAATAATCTAATTCCGTAAAGATCTGAGTTTCATAAGAATTTACCACTTTTGATTTCTTGATTTTTCCTTAAGGAAATTTTATTATGGGGAAATTGTTGAATAACAGGTCTAGCTAGCTTGGAAGCTCTGCTGTTTTATCCACTCACAGCTTAATCTATTTACATGTTCTTAAATAAGGATTCATACTAATGTGATCTCTCTTCTATGCAAACACTGATGGAGGATGTGACAGTTACAGAAGTCACCTTGACTCTGAATGAGTAATTTTTTTTTTCGCTTTTTGGGTCACACCCGGCGATGATCAGGAGTTACTCCTGGTTCTGCACTCAGGAATTACTCCTGGCGGTGCTCAAGGGACCATATGGGATGCCGGGATCGAACCGGGCCAGCACAGACCAGCCGTGTGCAAGGCAAATACCCTACCCCTGGGCTATCGCTCCGGCCCTGAATGAGTAATTTTTGACTTATTATTATAAATGTACTAAGACTTCTGTGTTATCTAGATTGGACACAGCTCCTCTTTATGCCCACTGGTCTCAGCATGGGACAATTAGAATTTACCAGGAGACTACCACCCTGGCTACATTGAGACTATCATTTAAGATTATAGGAAGGATCATACTAGAATCTGTCCTAGGTATGCTGAACCAGAGACTCTCAGACATGGGGCAGAGCTGCTACTTGTTCTCCCTGTGCCCAGCCGCTCATGAGGTGCCCGGGTGGCATGGCGGGTTCTAGCCCTGGCCTGCCACCCCAGCTGAGCCTCACAACAAGACAGACGCCCCAACTCCATGGGGCCCGCCATTATCTACATCTGGACTTCCCTCTCTTCACAACTCCACCCAGCAGACCAAACTATCACAGCCCGGCTCACGTGGCTGCAAGCGGCCGTGCGGTTCATCAATAAATGCTTTGTTTAGATGTGACTACAACAGTAGGCCACCCGTACGGCAAGCCTGGCAAGCTGCTCATGTTGTATTTGATATGCCAAATACCAGTAACATTTATATTAGGTCATTCCCATGACCTAATATAATGGTTTGAGGCTCTTTATGTTCCTGGAGCAAGCAGATGCCTTTGGGTTCTACTAGCATGAGACAGGACATATGGAGATATTAGTGGTGCCCGCTCTAGCAAATAGATGATGAATGGATAGATAGTGATAGTGATAGTGATCATACTAGTTTGCCCTCATGCAGCAGAGTGTGACCCTTTCAGTATAAAGAGAACAAGATATTCAGAATCACCCTCATGCAGAGAATAAATAAGAAGGACCTTGTGGGTACCATCTAGATTACATGAAGCCCATGAAATTAAGATGTATTGCTTTATACCAGCCCCCACCCCTCTCTCTCTCCAGTGTTTTCCTTAAAAGATAATCTCTGAAGAAGGGATTAGTCCTTGACATAATCCTGTGTTTAGACCTGTAGTAGGGTGTGGCACCACCCTTCTACACTCTTCTACTATCTAGAAGCTGTTTAGGGTTCTTTGTTGACAGGACCCTCCCTGAAGTTAGGATTACTTTTTGTGTATATAAGGGGACTGACTTGAAGTATTCCTCTACTCTTTGGTGGGACTCCTTTCTCGTAGGACCCTCTTTTGTAGGACTCCTCTCTGGGGGATCCTCTTTAGTGAGAGACTTGGGCTCTCATGTATGGTCTAAGTTATGACCAGAGTTAGAGTTCTTCCATTAAATTGGATTGTGGTGGTAGAACATTTGTACTATTAAAAGCCTTTTTTGGAACTGTACTGAGTCTTCATCTGTTCCCCGGCAACCTCGGAGGTAGAAGAGAACTTCTGTCCTGATACTTTTGGGTACCCCAGTGGCTCCCCTGACAGGAAACAGCTACTGGAGAATACTACAAAGCTGTCTCTGAGCATACTTTAGATACCTCTTGCTTTCTAATATATCCAATTAATAAATATTTATGATTCAGGAATTGATAGAATCTGAGAAATAAAGAACAATGAATATATCACAAACATCTTATGACCTCCTGGAGCTTGCATTTTAATATAATTAAAAATAGAATAAAAAATCAATATTTATGAATAAACATTGTAATCATTAATAATGATGATTAAGACCAAATATCTTAATATATTAATAAATAAATGGCCATACAGTAATAAAGATACCAACTGAATCACAGAAAAAATAGGACTCTGGGATATTGAACAGAAAAATGGATTAAAAAAAAATTGTGGTCCAACTTGGTGATGCTCAGGTTTTACTCCTGGCTCTTTACTCAGGAATTACACCTAGTGTTGCACAGGGAACCATATGGAATGTCAGGGATTTAATCATGTCAGCAGCACATAAGGCAAAAGCCACATCCACTGTACTCCAGGCCCCAAAATAATTCTGAAAATTCTTAAAAATTGCTGAATAAAATCAAAATAATAAGAAGGTGCAGACTGTTACAAGAATTGGTAAACTAGAGTCTCATAGAATCCATATTGTTGCAAGAGTGGAATGAACTTGGGTATAATACTGCCCAAATTAACCTCTGTCACTCTTCTCTGCGCGGGACATGAAGAGTACTGATTTTGAGCCAAATAGAACAAATTTAATTACTGATTCTGTTTTACAGCCTGGAGCAACTCAAATTGTTTCTCTTAGGTCTTTTTCTTATTTTTAAAATGAAGATAAGGATGCTTAACTTACAGGTTTGTTTACTTACAGTAAACAAATGCTTAACTTTAGATGCTTAACTTATAGTCTAGCAATAATCTAGGCAGGTATGCAGTGCATTAACTAATAAAAGCTGATAATTAATTTAATTACTATGATCTCTAGTTTTATAAGCCATCAAAGCGCAATAACCTAAGTTTTTGCTGTAAACATTGATAAATAAGAGAAAACTTATTCTAAGTGAGGAGAAGGAAGGAAGCAATATTGTAAATCAATATTCTTACCTGATAGAAGAGATACTATGATACTGAAGGTGGTTTCCCCATTACCCATTGTACTCTGGTTATATTGACTCCTTTGATTATGCCAAATATGGGAAACTTAAATGTGGTAATCTGTGGTACTAGGGGTCTGAGTTCCTGCTCGTCCCTAGATAAAGATTAAAAAATTAAAAAAATCATTAAAAAACAAAACAATTTAAACAAACATTATTCTTTGAAAAGGTCAAGGAAATTAACAAATATTTGCTTAACTAGCCAAGAAAAAGGTGACGAGACTCAAACCACAAAACTGAGGAATGAAAGAAAATGTGTTACTATAGATCACTGTATCACTGTCTTCCCGTTCATCATCGATTTGGCACCAGTAATATCTCCATATGACCTGTCTCAAGCAAGTAGAGCCCAAGGGTACCTGCTTGCTCCAGGAACATAAAGAGCCTCAAACCATTATATCAGGTCATGAGAATGAGGTCTATAATTGTTACTGGTATTTGGCACATGAAATACAACATGGGTAGCTTGCCAGGCTCTGCTGTGCGGGTAGCATACTCTTGTAGTCATCTCAAAATCCAGCATTTATTGATGAACCAAGCTGCCGCAAGCAGCCGCACCAGCCAGGCTGTGATAGGCTGGTCTGCTGGTGGAGTTCTGAAGAGGGGGAAGTCCGGATGTGGAAAATGGAGGCCCTCATAGAGTGGGGGGTCGTCTGGCTTGTTGTGAGGCTCTTCTGGTGTGGCAGGCCAGGGCTAGAACCTACCATACCTCCCGGGGCGCCTCATGAGCAGCTGGGCACAGGGAGAGCCAGTAGCAGCTCTGCCCCATGTCTGTGAGTCTCTAGTTCGTTACTATAGATATTAAAAATTATAGGATTGAGAATGGGGAGAGAACTCAAAGAGTGGAAACACATGTTTTAAATGCCCCAGGCATTGAGTTTAATCTCTAGGAAAAAAAATCCCTTCCCAGAATAGTTGGATATAGCTCAAGAGCTCCCCAAGCTGCACTGCATTACATTGCCAGCTGAAACTTTAAACCATTCACTTTAGCTGACTATCACTAGTTCTGGTACTAGGAATGTCTGAATATGGCTTAAAAGATCCCTAATCCCAATGAAATTCTTTAAGGAGAATAAATGACTAAGCATCACAAGTTGTCTGTGTGTGTTTGCATACACACACACACACACACACACACACACACACACACACACACACACACACATATATATATATATATATATATATAATATGCTTGTACATATATAATGCATATACATTTTTAGTTTTTTTCTTTGTTTTTTATGTCTTTAAGTACCTAATATATGCTTATTTTAAGTAAATAAATTGAAGTTATAGAAGTGACTCATAGGTGGTATTTTTGGCTCATTGGGAGTTTTAAATTTCTAATAAAATTCTTGTGTAAATCTTTTTTAATGGATTAAATAGATTCACTTGATCACTTGAATCCCGTTATTCATCGATTTGCTCGAGCAGGAGCCAGTAACCTTTACATTTGACCCTATCACGTGCCAATGTAGCCCAATGGCATCTGGTTGATTCAGGAATATGAAGAGCCTCACACTGTTCCTTCAGAGTCTTGACAAGGAGGTCTGACCATCTTGTAGGTGGCCGCCCACATGATCTTTTGACATCCCATGGGATCCAGTCGGTAACAGCTCTAGTCCAGTGGTCATCTCCAAATCGCATTACATGTCCAGCCCATCTGATTTTCGATGCCTTGGCAAAAGAGAGAGCGTCCCTGATTCTGAAATAGCGACGGAGGTCAGAACTCCAGATTCCTTCTCTCACTTGAGTGAGGCGTGATATTCCAAGCATAGCTCTTTCAATTTCTCTCTGGGAGACCCAATAGCATTCTCTTCCTGCTTTCCTGGGGCCCAGGTCTCTGAGGCATAAGTTAATGCAGGTAGAACGGTGGAGTCAAAGAGATGTGCCCGGAGCCGGAGGTTCTGTCCTTTTTAGCTATTTCTAAGATGACTTTGAAGGCATTTCATGCCGCTCTATTCCGCCTGCACAGCTCAGGTTTTAGGTCGTTCATCATGTTGACTACTCAGCCTAGGTACACATAACTACTGCATTCAGAGATGTTTGTTCCATTGAGAGTGAATGGGGCCTCCGGGACTAGTTCATTTTTCATAAACATAGTTTTCTTTAGATTCAGCTGTAGACCTATCTTTCGAGATTCTCAGTCAAAGTCATCCAGCATTTGTGCCGCTTGTCTAATGTTTGGTGTTATTAGAATGATGTCATCAGTGAAGCGGAGGTGGTGTAGTTGCCACCATCTATCTTCACTCCCATTGCTACCCATTCTAATTGTTGCATGATGTTCTTGAGGGTGGCGCTGAAGAGTTTTGGTGAAATGGTATCACCCTGTCTAACCCCTCTTTTGACATCAATGATCACTTCCTTGTAGAATGGTGAGATCCTGGAGGTGAATCCGTAATACAGCTCATGAAGGATCTTGATGTATTGGGTTTGAACAACCTGTTTGGCTAGGGGCTTTGATGACCATCTCAGTCTCCACAGAATCAAAGGCTTTCTTTAAATCAATGAACGTGAGACAGAGCGGCATCTTGTACTCCCTACAAACCTCAAAGAGCTTGGTTACTGTGTGGATATGGTCGATTGTGCTGAATCCTTTCCGGAAGCCAGCTTGCTCGCATGATTGTCCTTCATCTAGTGTTCTGCCAATTCTGTTCAGGATGACTCGAGTGAACAGCATGTAGATGATGGACAACAGGCAGATGGGGGCTATAGTTGCTGATGTTGTGATTGTCTCTCTTCTTGAACAGTAGAACTGTCCTCCTTGTTTTCCATTGGGAGGGCACCTTGCATTCGGACAGGTAGCATGTGAAGAGCCGAGATAGTGTATTGATGAGTACTGACGACAGATTCTTCAGTTGTTCGGGTATGACTTTGGGCCTGGTGTTGTTCCCTTCTTTACCCAACGAAATGGCATGTAGGATTTCAGAAGGGAGAATGTTGGGAATGACATATCCATCCTGTGGAATTTGGTATGTGGGCAGGTGGACGTGTTTATCAAAGAGATCTGAGTAGAAGTCATGGATAATCTCCATTGCCTTTCTGGAAGATGTGATAGATCCATCAGGGCATCGGAGGGCAGTCATCTTGGTCTTATAGTTGGCGAAGGACAGGTAGGTGGTGCGAATGCTTTCCCGGCTTCTGCTGCATCTTCTAGTATTTCTGCTCTTCTGTCTTTGAGGTCTTCCTTTATCGCTTCTCTGCACTGCTTTGCAAGCTTGGACATTAGCATTTGGTCACCTGAGGCTCTTGCCTTGCCATGTTAGTGAATGAGCTCGAGAGTTTCTGAAGACAGGAGTCCTTTTTTTGTCTTTCTCTCTCTCACCATTCGTCACACAATCATAGAGGTGCTGAACCAGTTGGTAGTATTCTTCATCGATGTCTTCAATGATGGTATCTTACCATGTTGCTGCAATGGTGCCAAAGAGTTCCCAGTTGGTGGTTGTTCTGGGAGTTCTCTTCTTAAACTTTGCAGCCTTTTCTCCCTGTTGTGTGAAGTAGAATTTTCCATGAAGGAGACGGTGGTCTGATCCTGTTTGGAATTTGGGGACTACAGCAACATCGGTCAGACAAAACCGTCAATTGAAGATGATGTGGTCAATTTCATTGTGGAACTGTCCACCAGGAGATTCCCATGTCCAAGGTTTCGCTTCAGCCTTCTTGAACTGTGAATTCCCATGAATGGTCTTGGTGGACATGATGAACTCAGAGAGTCTCTCACCCTGTTCGTTCCATTCTAGGCCATGGGTCCTGATGTGGAGTTCTTTGACCATGCGATTTACCTCCAAATTACCATGAATATTCCACCCACCCCTCTGAGAGAGCCCCACAAGGTAATGAGAGTATAGTGCCCGCACAGCAGAGCCTGGCTAGCTGTTGGATGCGTGTTTGATATGCCAAAACCAGTAAATAGATTAATTAAATAAATTAATTAAATAGCATATATCACTTGACTCATATTCGTTTTACATGTGTTATACATTTAATATAATTATATTTACATTTATTATATATAAGTTATTTACAAATTGTATATAGAACATTTCTGAAAATAAAGAACTAGAAGTTTTTCTGTTAAAATGCTACCTCCAAGAGAATTTTGGTGATTGTATAGGTTTTTGTTTCTCAGTGTTTTCTAATTGTTTCAGTAAGATCCCTTCAATTTGTTTGTTCATTTTGTTTGTTTTGACATTACACCCAGCAGTGATCAGGGCTTACTAGCTCTGTACTTAGGGACTTAGGGATCACCTTGTGGGGACTGGGGAACTATATGGGATCCTGGGGTCAAAGTCAGTTGACAATGTGTCAGGCATATGCCCTTCCCACTGTACTAACACTCAGCTACCTCAACTTTTAAATAATCAGTTCACCAAGTTAACTAATGCTTTACATTTTCTTTGAAACTATGATAATTGTCTATTGCAAATCACACCCTCCCCTTCAAGTAAAGGTACCCAAGATATACCACCATGTTCCTTACTTCTAATCTACCTTTAATTTTAGCACACTTGTGCTATTTCTGATTCTCCATTAACATACAAATAAAGATGCTGATTTGATCAGAAGAGTAAGAGTAATTTTAATAGGAGCAAGGTTTGCACCAATGTCAGATAATTAATAATAAGGAGACTCTTAGAGACTCCTTAGATTCAGGACTCCTTAGATTCTTGGAGTAAAAGAACATCCAATATAAACTTCAGAATAATTACATATTCTAAATAGTTATCACATTTACTTACTCCTAAGTTTTGGTCCAGGGTTCTTTCCATTCAACTTTAGGCAGTTTAACTGACCAGGGGCATGAGCGATAGCATGGCGGGTAAGGTGTTTGTCTTGCACACGCCGGACCCTGGTTTGTCTTGCACACACCCAATGCTGGTTTGATCCCCAGCATCCTATATGGTCCCCCGAGCACCACCAGGAGTAATTCCTGAGCAAAGAGCCAGGAGTAACCCCTGAGCATTGCCAGGTGTGACCCAAAAAGCAAAAAAAAATTAACTGACCACAATTCACAGGGTGATACAATAGGGAATGGTGGGAAACATAGAGATCTGGGAAGCATATGGCTTACTGTTGTGAAGGAAAATACACACATTTATAGTGTAAGGGTTGGCCACCCCATGGGGTGACTGACTGGGAGCCTAGGAACGCCGCACCTACCAAGGAAAACTCTGAGAGACCAAGTCGTATGCAAAAGCAAGGGTTTTATTAATAAGCGAGTATACTCGGGCTCATAGCGTGACCCAAGCGGTCAGTGGCTAAGAGCCCTGAGCCCTTCCAGGGACAATCTTTTAAGGAATAATTCCCGCGCTACAGAAAAGCCCGCACATAACTATCCAATAGGTTTAAAATATTACATCAAGGTTTGCGCGCAGGCAGCCAATCACTCTGCACCAGGTAACCATCACCCACCAATCTGAGTGTGCCTAATACTTCTCTCCATATTTGGCATGGCATGGGCCAGTCACCTATCATACCAAATACAGAGGGGGGACATCAGACGCAACCTCTCGGGAATGTTTGCCTTATAGCCCTCCCTGGAATTATTTGCTTAAGGCCCTTCCTGCTGTGCTCTTGTTGAACTATCATTTTACCAGTTACTTTCGGTTGAGCCATTATTTTATCAGTTACCTCTGGCATTTTATCAGTTACCTCTGGTTCCTGTCTTTGTGTTCTGTGGGTGAGGGGCCATTCTTTCAATAGGAAGAATTTGTTTCCTACTCTCAATATGCTTTTTGGTGCCACATGAAGTCTCTCAGTAAAAACTCCAACAGTTATAAATGATCTGCTTCATTTACATTGAATAAAATCTCTTCATTGTTTTGATGGAAGAACCATAAAGAACATTTAACTCAGTTTCCATTTACAATATATTTTATAACCATCAATCTCAAC
The DNA here is from genome assembly GCA_021461705.1 of Cryptotis parvus. NCBI lineage: Eukaryota > Metazoa > Chordata > Mammalia > Eulipotyphla > Soricidae > Cryptotis > Cryptotis parvus. The sequence goes on along the minus strand of JAJIBD010022271.1, from coordinate 34,501 downwards.
TTAAATTTTTTTCAGTGCTAGGAGTGTTCCCTATCATCCTATTGAGTATATTTGACTAATGACTGTCCTAATCATTAGAATTCACTTTATTAAAGCCAAACATCTTTGCAACTTTTACCTACAGGGGAAAAAAACCCACTTTTACCTTTGGAGTCAAATAAGAGTGCATTTATCCCTCTTTCAATGATAACTTTTGGAATATGTAAAAATAGTTTGCATGTTCTTAACTTTTTTCTCATCTCCCTTAACCATTTCTCATATGATATATGATGTACAGCTGGCTGGTGTGTTCAAAAAGATGAGGAAAAGTCCCTCCAAACCAAAATAGCTCTTCTGGTAGTCCATCTTCACGTCTAAAATTAATTCAAGATGCTCAAGTATTCAAAGAGATGTCAAAAGAAGTGGAAGAAAGCTTGAGAAAGGAAACATGGGGAATGTATTTGAAGATAATATTAATAATAATGACATGTAACATTCATCAAAATCTTATACAAAGAACTATGCTGATATTCTTATATATGTGTGTGTGTGTGTATACATACACATATCACATTCAATTCTCACTATTACCACAGGAAGTGAATAATCTGCCCCATTTCATAAACTAAAATTACTAACATTTGACCTTCAGGAATCTTTCTTTTCTCTTTTTGGCTTTTTGGTTAAGCCCAGCAATGCTCAGGAGTTACTCCTGGCTCTGGAATCAGGAACCCAGCTATGCTCAGGAGTTACTCCCTAGCTCTGCACTCAGTAATTCCTCATGGTGGTGCTTGGGGAACCATATGGTATGCAGAGAATCAAACCTGGGTCTGCTGCATGCAAGGCAAACACCCTCCCTATTGTACTAATGATCTTCCCCTTCGGGAATCTTTATTAACTTGCCACCACTAGGACTTGGACTGAAACCCAAACTCTTTTAAATTTTTATTTTTTAAATATTTTATGATATGACCTTGAGATATACAATAACAAAGATGTTCATGTTCGAGTTTCAGTCATACAGTGTTCCAGCACCCATCCCCCATCAGTTCCCATTTCCCACCACCAATAACCTCCATCCCCCTTCCCCAGGCTGCCTCTATGGCAGGTTCTTTATCTCTTCTATCTCTCTCTCTCTCTCTCTCTCTCTCTCTCTCTCTCTCTCTCTCCTCTTACACATGGTGTACTGCAATATATACATTTAGAGTTAATCCAGTATATCTTTTTGCCTATATTCAATGCTCAGTCCTAGGCTGGTTTTATCATTTTCAACGATTTTTAGCATGCTGTTCCCTTCTCTGTCTTACCTAACTTTTGACTACCACACACTTGTGATAGATTCCACCTTTGACAAGACCTCCTGATTCATTAACCCCCAACTCTTGATTTACAAAATTACCTACCTTCTTGGCACAAAACTTGAAAGTGTACTGGAGTTTGAATTAACACACTTGGGTGCAAAATCTTGCTGACCTGATATTTACATAGTTTGGATTCTCTGTCTTCTGTTTCCTACAATTATTTCATTCTAGCTCTATTTTTTTTCTGTTTATATTTCACGTGGCCACCCACCTACAAGATGGTCAGACTTCTTCGTCAAGACCCTGAACGAATAGTTTGAGTCAGCTTCGTATTCCTGAAGCAACCAGATGCCATTGGGCTACACTGGCATGTGATAGGGTCAAATGGAAATGTTACTGGTGCCTGCTCAAGCAAATTGATGAATAAAAGGATGTCAAGTGATCAAGTGATATTTATTTACACATGAGAAGCCAAACATCCAGTTAGAATCAGTCTCCTATTAAAACTTATTTTGGCTCTCAATGGCTAAAGGAAGATTAAGAAAAACTTGGGTAAATTCATTTGTATGAATAAAGGACTTTTCCTAAAAAGTTGACCATCTTCCCCAACCTGTTTTTTTTCTATCTCTTCTGACATCAAATATAATAGGCAGGCACACTCCCTAGAAAACTTGATGTATCCTCTCATGCTTTTGTACTTTTTGTTCTACCGAGAGTGGATTTTTCTCACCAGGGAAATTACACATAATTTTCTAATCAGAGCTCAATGGCCCCCCCATCGTTTCATTCCCAGCCTCTACCAGAACTAACATGTTCTTCCTCTAGATTCTTATCCATTTTGGCTCATATTTTAATCACTATAATTCCTGCTACTAAGTCCTGAATGTATGAATCTCTCTACCCCAAACCCATCTATTTGATTCCTAATATCCAATATGATTGGAAGGTAGGGTCATTGGGAACCGATTACAGTGCCCTCAAAAGTGCTTTGGAGGGGGTAATAGTCCAGTGGTAGGGCGTTTGCCTTGCATGTGTACGACCCGGGTTCAATTCCTGGCATCCCATATGGTCTGCCACACAGTACCTGGAATAATTCCTGAGCACAGAGCCAGGAGTAACCCCTAAGCATTGCTGCTGGGTGTGACCCAAAAAACAAAATAAAAAGTGCTTTTAGGGGCAGAGGAATAGCACAGCAATAGGGCATTTGCTTGCATACAGCCTACCTGGGTTTGATCCCCAGCATCCCCTGAGCATCACTAGGAGATAACTACTGGGAGCAGAGCCAAGAGTAACCCCCTGAGCATTGCTGGTTATGACCCAAAAAAGCATAAAACAAAAAAGGGCTCTTAGTTTTTTATAAAGCTCTCACCCGAGAAAAAGTATAGCAGGGGAAGTGCTTGCCTGATATGCAGCTGACCAGCATCCCACCCCCATACCACATGTCACCAGAGCATGACCAGGAGTAACCCCTGAGCGAAAAGCCGGAAATAACTTCTGAACACAGCTGGGTGTGGCCCATGCCCACTGGCTCTTCACCCCATCGCAGTCTCATTAAAAAGATCTGACAGTGGAAGAAGGGATCCTAAAAATGAGCTCTCCAAGGACATTCTACCATGTATGAATACAGGGGAATATCTGTAACCCAGAAGAGCCTCTACTGAATCACACTGAACCCTATATCAGGTTCCCAGCTTCTAGAACTGAGATGAAAAACATGTGCGTAGTTTCATGCTTTCTTTTTTGGAACTCACCAGGTGGTGTTCAGGGTTTATGCCTGGTTTTACACTCAAGAATTGTCCTGAAGGTAGTGGGGCGTGGTGGGGGGCTATGGGGAGGGGGTATATGGATGCTCAGCCTCATGCAAGGCGAGCACCCTACTCTGTGTACTATTGCTCCTGCCCAAATTTATGTTTAAAAGCTATCCATTTTTATTTCAATTTTATAGCAGTCCTAATATAGTGTCCCTGAACTAAGACACTATGTTTATGTATTACTGTTAAAATGTGAATTCCTTGAAAAGGAGTTATTGATTTTCAGTCATTACATTTTTATTCAGAATCTGTATTACAGTGCCTTGCATGTTTAAAAAAATAAAATTAACACTACATGCAAGGTGCAAGGCATGAGAGGTGTCACACAATTACAGTGCCTCATGGGGGCATATACACAAAAAAGAAGAAAGGAGAAGCTTCCTTGCTCTACATCAATAAACATTATACTAATTGTGATGGACACCATTTGCCACAAAACAAAAGTTCTGAAATTATGTGCATCTGGATATAAAGATGTCCTTTTGGTTTCAGAGAGCAGAAGATAAAATTAGATGTCCTGTCATTATTATCACTACTGTCATTACGGCTATGATGATGAATATGAGGTTATTGTTATTTTAATTATCTTTAACAAATGATTTTTCTTTTGTTTCCCCAGAGTTTCCATGAAGCTTCCTGAGTGCGTGTGTGTGTGTGTGTGTGTGTATGTGTGTGTCCTTTCAACTGTTCCATCTCACTTTGATGCTTTAGCCATAGTGCCCTGTGGAGAAGAGGGGAAGTGAAGGTAATGGCTGACCTTAGTTTCTTGACCAGCTCTTTAAAGACATCCCTGGCTGCTGCCGCACTGCCTCTCCCTCCCCTGCACTCAAGGCCACCATTCATCAGCTTGCTGACCGCTTTACAGATGCAGCCTCGGATTGGGTTCCCAGGAATTGATTGCAGTCAATTCCCAACAGATTGAGCTTCATTGACCTCTCTCCCAGTTTCACCAATGGGCAATGACTCCCTTTTTACTCACTCCTATAGGCCTTCTTCAAACTAGCTAGGGCATAATTTTGAGAGAGGGGGTAGTGATAAAAAGAGGAAAAATAAGGTGCTGAAATAAAACAGTTATCTGGATTAGATTTGTTCACTGTGAATTTACTATGTGTATTATCAGACTATTTGATTAGAGTATCAACAATCTAGTTTAGTTTGAGACCGAACTCAGCCAACTAATTTAATATTTTTGGCAAGTTATTTCATATAACGAGGACTCAGTTTCATAACTATAAATGAGAAAATTAGTAAGACAACTTTAATATCTATAAACACACGTAAAGACAACCCTAATAGCTACAAACATATTTAAATATAAATGAAACCATTATGGCTACTACAAATATGATGAAGACAAAGATGCTAATGAGAACTGGCATTTATTGAGCATTTAGAAGTGCTAAACACCAT
>JAJIBD010022271.1:0-25000 GCA_021461705.1 Cryptotis parvus | reverse complement strand
AGGTGGCAGTAGAGAGAAATATCACACATATTTGATGCTAAAGAACATAAATATAATATATACTGCGGAGATAGTACAATGTACTGAGTATATGCTTGGCATGTATGAGACTTGGGTTTGATTCCTGGCACTGCATGAGCTCCCAAGAACTGCCGAGAACACCTCCTGAGCACAGACTAATGTGGTCCTCAAACAAACAAAATCCCTCTAGATAAATTACTTAAGTACTAAAATGACCCATGTAATGGGCATCGTAATTGAGGTTTTCCTTGTGAATCTTTAAAAATGAATAAGGATCTAGAAATGCAAGGCAATCAAGTCCTAAGTAACAGCCAGAAAGTAGCAGGTAGCAGATAGGTTGAACAAGTCATTCTGGTGTTTGTGTTTGTTTGTTTGTTTGTTTGTTTGTTTGTTTGTTTTGGGTCACACGTGGCTCTATTCTTAGGGATTGATTCTTCCTGGAGAGGCTCAGGAGACCATATGAAGAGCCAGGGATCAAGCCCTGGTAAGTGGTGTGCAAGGCAAGCAACCAACCTACTGTACTGTTTTTCTGGCCCCATGGCAAGTCACTCTAATAGCTGAGTCACAGAGGCCACATTTCTATAAAGCAAGACATGATTTCAGATTTATAGGACCACTGAGAATACTAAAAGAAAAGTAAGAAAGAACTTCCTGCAAAGTACTTAGCACATAGCCTGGTATACAGTAGACAGTCTCTATCTTGCTACTATTGTAATTATATGAGCCTTGTATTATATAACCACTTCAAAGTGGTTGGTCTATTGCTAATTATTGCCTTGGGTCCAGCAAGAGAGATACATTCACCATGTCCAGAGTCTGCACCTAAACGCATTTACCGTGTCCTGGGTGGGCATCTCTACAATGCAATGAAAACAGTGAAGAGGTGAAGTAGTGAGCCTATAAAATAAAGCTAGAAAAACTCATTAGTGGAATATTGGGGAGTTTAGAGAGGTGCAGAGGGTGGATTTATTCTGTTAGTGCAAGTTACTGAAGACTTGTTATTTTAACAAAGAAGTCACATGGAGCTGAAACTCAGCCAGATTAATCTTCTTGAAAATTAAAAGGGATTAAAACTGAGAAAGCCTAAAACCAAGCTTACCTTATAGGAAATATATTAAGTTCCCAGAAGTAGAATATGATGATGTTCTTCTCATTACTCTTATTAATTCTATGAGCAATAACAACTATTACAACACCATTATTTTATTGTGCACCTGCTAGGTATTTGATATTTTAAAGGTATTATCTCATTTAATCCTTACTCAGAGCACAATAAGAATTGTGGTCATTTATCAGGTTCTCAGTAAGTGCTAGGCACTGTTCCAAGCCTTTACACATATTAATGCATTTAATCCCCATAAGAGCACTAGGATATAGGTACTATTGTTGTCCCCAGTTTATAAATAAACTGTAATGGATAGAAATTAAATAACTTGTCCAGGACCATACTGCTATCAAGTGACAGAGCTGGGATTTGAACTTGGCAAACCAAATTTCGAGCTCATTCTCACTCTTGGGATGTGATATATCCATTCTGGGTATTATTTCGACCGTACTCCAGTGAACTACCCAAAAAAGCAGTAAAATAACTTACTCAAACTCATAAAATAGAAAAAGGCTACTTTTGCATGGTGATAAGACTTAGGCTCATCACCATTATCCTATGTGGTAAAAATAACAATTTCCAATCAGGAATGAAAAAACAATTGAAACACTAAAGGTCAAAAGTTGTAAGAAGGGAAGCCATTGCAATAACAATAGCAATCATTCACTGAGAACTTCTGCTCCTTGAATGATACATGTGTTTTCATATGCTAAATAACCCTAATAGAAAGCCTATAAGAAAACATTGTTTTTCATCCCTATTTCACAAATGAGAAAACTGAGTTTCCTAAGAACTCACATACTGGTAAAAACTCCAGCAAGGACAGAAGGAGCCAAAGCTCTTGCATGCACTCTTACAACTCTGCACAGCAGCTTCTCAAAACAAGGAGCCAGCTTCCAGGAGTAAACCCCCTTTATCCTAGGCGATCCCCCTCCCCAGATAATTTTGCATACACCAGTGACCCTGGGGCCTTTGTAAAAACATTCCAACTCTTAACCACTGCACAAAATTGGAATTCTCGGCTAACCTTTCTAGAGTAAGCTGCTGCCACAAATTCCTTCCCAGGTTAGTGTAAAGCCTCAGGCCTCAGAAAAGCAGGTGCTTGCCTCGCCTGTGTCACCTGCATCTCATAGATCTTCTCTTCAGGGAGAAATGCCGTCTAGGCTGCTCCTTCTCCCAGAGGCAGCCTGGGAGGAGAGCAAGGCTCTGCCTTGCAAAAAAAGCCAGAGCTAGCTTCTCTCCTGAGAGCAGGAAGGACATCCCTACCCACACTCTCTGATGACTATATGGATCCAGGATAACCACTAACCCAGTAACGTGGCTTAAGCCATTTCTTGACTCCAAGGCAGCTGGTGAATCTCTTCACTTCTAGACCTATCTTGGGTTTTACATGTCAAGACTCCTTACATGGCGCAACCCTCTGGGAAAATTCCTCATATCTGACTTTAAGCAAGAAAGTAAAATAAGAGGGCATGTGTCTGCTTGTGAACTCATGTGTCTGGATGCCTTTGCATGTATGTATGTGTTTGTATGTGTATGTGGGGTAAGTCAGCAGGCTGGAAGTCCTAGGGTAGGAGTTTATGGTCCATCAGTACAGTTTTTATTCATCCAGAAAACATCAGTTTTGCTTGATCACTTCTTGATCACTTGAATCCCATTATTCATCGATTTGCTTGAGCGGGCGCCAGTAACATTTCCATTGGACCCTATCACGTGCCAATGTAGTCCAATGGCATCTGGTTGATTCAGGAATATGAAGAGCCTCAAACCGTTCCTTCAGGGTCTTGACAAGGAAGTCTGACCATCTTGTAGGTGGGCGGCCACGTGATCTACCACGTGATCTTTTGACATCCCGTGGGATCTAGTCGGTAACAGCTCTAGTCCAGCGGTCATCTCCAAATCGCATTACATGTCCAGCCCATCTGATTTTCGATTCCTTTTCAAACGAGACAGTGTGATTCACTAGAAACAGTTTTGCTTAGAGACAAGAATGGCTGAGACACATATATGACAGAGAATGACCTCCTATGAAGTCAACCAACCATGGATGCTAGTGAATCACATCTACCTTCATCAAATATTTTCATCAGAACACCTACAGGAATGTGCAATTCCATAGCTGAAAGCTAGCTGTGGATCCAGCATAATGTAACTTGGTCTTGTGCATTTGAAACAAAATTCACCATTTTTGCTCCAAAAGGCACAATAAAAGAAAGAGATCCCCCAGATTCTGGTTGTCACCCCAATTTTCCTGTTATTCAGGGCCTGTCTCTTTTTCCATCTCTGAAGGTTCATGTTTGCGTTGCAGACACTATGGAGTGAAGCAAGTAAAAAATGAGGAAAGGATGAGAGCTGCCTTGAGGTATTTAGAAGTATGTGTCATTGAAGGAGTATCTAGGCTTCATCTATGAAAGGATGGGGAGCAGGTTAAGGGATATTGACTGGAAAGTGTAATGTAAATTTAACCTTGATAAAAGAAGTTTGTCTCACAATGAATGTCTACCGAAAATGGTAAAAGAGCAACTGTCTTACTCCAAAGAGAAATTCAAGCAATAATTGGTTTCCTCTCCCCACCCCAAAGGAGGACTTGTATAGAAGGCATAGAATTTTGGGTCACATATACTAAAAAATTGCCTTTCAGTAAAATTACTGTTAATTGCTAGTAAGACTTGCCATGTTATCTTTTTCTCCCTGCTCCTTTACTAGCCCCCAAAGTTAACTGGACTGTGCTAGGGAAGCATAAAGTATAAACAAATTCTGAAAGAAATATTACTTATTAGCACCCATCAGATGCATTCTCGTAGTTTACTTATGAGATTAACTGTCTGTCATCAGGGTAATCTTTTAAACAATTTTAGATACTTGTGCACACAAGTATCTGTAAGAGACAGTTCAGTAGCAAGTTTGTAATTGGGTGAACGAACTAGATTCATTTAAACGTATATTGGTGACTTTTGTATGAAAATATTCCTTTGCATAAAGATGAAAACATAAGTTGGTGTGGTCTCTGATCTCAGAGACATGGAAAGAGGTTTAAATCCACGTAACCTGAGGTCAGCATGATAGTAGAGTGGGTAGGGTGTTTACTCTGCATGTGGGCCAATTTGGGTTTGATCCCTGGCATCCCACATAGTCCTCTGAGCACCACTAGGAGTACTAATTGAGAGCCCAGAGTAACCCACAAGCATTGCTAGGTGTGGCTCAAAATAAAGAAGAAAAGAGAATCTATGCAGCTTAAAAACATATATTGTGTGTGATAATTCCAGATGGATGAAACCATGGCCTATGGAGAAATCAGTTATGAAAATAGCAAGGAACTCATTTTTGTTGGTGGGAAAGTTTAGCTGATGTTGATACAGGAAAAACTTGAACTGAGAAGTTTATTTAAAGAAAAAGCATCAGGAGGGAAGATATAGGATGGTAGGAGTCAAGATTTGTGTGTGGAGCTGGATTTGGAAACAGTAAGAAAAAGGATTATTGCAAGAGTTGTGGGAATAACAGTGACGTGGTTCCTACAGAATGGAGGATCAGATGTGACCTAAAGCAAAGAGGAAGACTGAAAAAATGGGAAATTTTCAACGGATAGTCATTTTTTATTAGCCCTTCTTTGCATTACGGATATAAGCCTCCTAACTGGAAGGTATAATGGGGAGGGGCATTTCCCTGTGGCCAAGTCATCACTGTCCTCCTGGAAATTGCCCTGAGCTTACTGTGTGGACACACTGACCACACCGAGGTTTGGTTTCCCACCTGCGTGATGTAGACAATGCTCCCTTCTCCGCAGACTTGCACAGATGCTGCTTCATAAGCTGTAAACCTTTGTGCAAACACTCATGTGCTGAGGGAAAGAGCCTGTCGGTCATGGGGAATTTACAGCAGCAGCTTGAGACCTTGTGCAAAATCACTTCAAGTTTCTCATGGGACAGAGGTGGCAGAGTTGGAAGTCTGGTGACAGGGACGTCTCCTTGTGGCCATTAAAGTCACATGCTTGGTGCCTGTGGAGTATTTCAGCTGCTTTGGATTGTTCACTGTGAAATTTAATTTGGGCTCCAGGGTGAGCATGGAGAAGGGAGTAAAAGATATGACACTGGTTAATTTCATGTTTTACAGGCCCAACAACCCCAAAAGTACATTTCTCTGTGAAAACTGAGAGAAGCTGCAGGCCACTGCTTGCAATGATATGCAGTCCAGAGGGAAAATGAAGATAGCGAGGGGAAAAAAACATAAAAAATATATCATTTCCTGAAATCAAATAAACTCAACAACCTTCCATCTCAATGGGTTAGATTGACAGGCAGAGAGAAAAAAAGGTGAAAGGGGTTTCTTTTAACTCTTGCCAATGTATTTTCTCTTAACTGCAAACTTTCCTTAGCTGGGCATTCAAAGCCCCAAATCTCAGCCTAATCCATTTCCCCATGGGCAGATCTTGTCTTATTTTGCTCTTGCTTACAATCTTTCCAGCTTCTGTGCTGACAACAGCATAAAACTCAAGCTCCTAATTGTAGCACAAAAGGCTCTCTTGGTTATCCCTTTCCTTCAGCTCTTATCCCACCCAAAATCCATTCCATCAGCAATGTTGGTTGATAGGCTGCCAAGTCTTTCAACTCTTCCCAAATATCCTATGTGTAAGGTCCTTTTCCTAGAATTCCCTTGACTTCGACTTTTTCAAAGATTTCAGGGAAATTAGGGCCATGCAAGAGAGCAAGGGCCAAAATCTTGACACCAGGTAGTCCAAATGGTGACTTCTTGATAAATTGAATTGCATGATCCAAAAGATCTATTAACTTCCTCTTTAAGTTTCTTTTGCCTCCCTTGAATGAGAGAATAATTCCTAATTTTCCTGGTTCTTATAGGGATTCTGTTAATGTACATAAAGCATGGCACCCAATGACCTGTCCATAAATATATATAATAAGTGGCTTATGTTTATTATTAATTAAGCTCAAAGAGAACTCTATGAAGCTTTCCATGATTCCCACATGCAGATTTCAGTACTCTTTCCATCATTTCATGAATGATTCAGTTGCATCTTGAGTGTGCATCCACAGCAGAGAAAGAACAATGGTGTTGAATATTGTACTCAAAAAATCACTTTTCCGTGACCCAATTTAAAGTGTATGTGGGGACATGGATCAAGATTGGCCATATCTATATGCCAAATGCTTAGCCAAGTGCATAACACAAAGTAGATACTTTACCCATACTGACTGCATTAGTGCAAGATAAAAATGCATGAGTAGGGGTCAGAGGCATAGTATAGCAGGTAAGGCATTTAATTTCACAGGATGGCCCAGGTCCAATGCCCAGCAACCCAGATGGTCTTCCAAGCTGTCAGAGTAATTCCTGAGAACAGAATCAGGGATAAATCCTGAGTACCAGCAGGAGTGGCCTCAAAACAACAACAACCAAAATTGCATGAACCATCACATCTATGCAGAGTGGAGTAGAAACTTCCATAAGACTTTCAATGACAACCATAGAAATAAGTGAAATTACTAAATTGATAGTTATTGATATTTATATTATTTGCATAGATACTCAACATGCATGTAAATTCTCTGTCAGCTTGTGAAACAGTATCATGGGATATTTGAGTTCTATTTAGGGAGTTTTCCTTAATTGAGAGTTTTGGAACAAAGAAGAGCTTTGAAACCATTCCAAATAAACAGAAAAGGTGGAAAAAATAACATTTTGGAAGGATGCATGTATATATGGAGCTATTTGTAGAATAGTGCTATTATGTGAAATAAAGTAAGCATATGAGCATTTTTGTGTAAATAAATGTGTATCAGTTTCCATTCTAAATACTTTGCAGGTACTAACTCATTTCATGTACTCTATAAGGTGTCAGTCATTATTCCCATTTGGGATTGGTTGGGTGGTGCTCTGAGACAACTCAGAACTGTGCTCAGAGATCACTCAGTTGGTGCTTATGAAGTCAGTTTTCCATAGGTGGGGAGTTACTAAGAAAGGGAAGGTAAGTGAAGCCCTGTAGATTAAGACAAATGTCCTATGTCTTTAAGACAAGGTCATAAAAGCAAAGGATAGGAAGGGACCAGGGAATTCCCTTTCTATTTGTCTGGGATGCCCCCTGCAGTGCAGTTAGGTTACCACTGGCCTATATCTGGGGTGCTCCAGACTTCACCCTTTGAATTATCTCCCCCATACAGGGCATTCTTACAGATAAGGCGAGAATTATACAAAGACTTAAAATTTCAGGAGAAGACCACCATTCTGAGACAATAGAGAGGAAGTCAAAGAGATGATCAGACATAAGAGAGTTTACAATGGAACTTTGAGAGCCCCTTGAAAAGGGTAGAGCACTTCTAGAGAAGGCTAATTGAGTTGCTCTAGTGACTAGGAGTGGTATTGCTGACCGTGCAGGACCTAGTCAAGGGTGGATATAGAAGCAGGGACTATCACTAACAGCTTTGCAGTCATCAAACATGTATGAAGAGGGTAATAAATGTATTGGAGATGGTGGAGGTGCCCTTCTTTCCATAGGGGCAGAGGTGTGTGAATAGGCTCCTTGAGGTCAGCCAGACCTGAGTGAAAACCCTCACCATGACTGAGCAAATGCTGTTAGTTTCCAAAGATATCAGGCTGATGTTCTCTCTAAAATGGAGAAGATAACTTTAAAATATTAGTTGTGACATGTTGTGACATAGCTGATGCTATGTGTTATTTACTGGTGGATTACAAGTGAGTGACAATATTTGAGTGAGGGGAAGAAATAGAAAGAGAGGAGATTTAGTATGGTTTAGTGGAAGAGAATGAACTAGGATGAGGTAAGTGGAAAACATCTCACTCTCCATGTGTTTTCATGATAAGACTCTTGAACCCATGAGGCTGACCTGCCCTAACTTCTCTGTACTCCTAAGTCCTTTACTCCCAATAGTCACTCCTGTTCTTCTGGTCCTTTCAATGCAATTCTAATGCAAAGACACATCTTAAATCAATACCCTGCAATATAGACATTTCCTCTACCTTATCAGAAGACTCCTCTTACAGTGTGCTACCCTAAAACTCACTGATGCTGCACCCACATATGTGGGCATGTGTGTGCATGTATGTGTATGTTTATGTGTGTACCTACACAGAAAGCAAGCCTGCTGGCCTCATCTTGTCTCATGAGACACATCAACTCTTTGTCTCAAACACACATACGCAAATCAACAAGCGTGCACAGACAGACACTCCTGAACACACATAAGAGTACAGGAAACAGAATGGAGAGATGTGAACTTAATAAAACCTCCCTGTGGCACCATCCAAGCCATGGGACTGTGAAATGTATGCCATTAAAACTAGATCTGAAACAAGACTTCAAGCAGAGGCATCAAATTCAATTCCTATTAAAAAATTCTTTCTCTCTCTCTTTCTCTCTCTCTCTCTCTCACACACAAGCACACACATAGACACTGCATACACTTACATATACTCCTTTACAAATTTGCTTTTTTAAAAAAGAATTCAAATTGCAGAAGCTAATTTTAATCAATGCCATGCCAGTGTGGGCTGAGGGTGAAATAGGATATTAATGCTTTTATCTCCGCTGGGGACATGGCTGACTTCACCATTGATTCCATTCGAAGTCGCACCCCAGGTGTGTTCCCATAGCATTTCTGCATTAAGCAGCTGTGAGACCTGGTCTAACATCTTTTATTATCTCGGCAAAGCTGCACACACTGAGTTGTGGGGCCATAATAAAAAGATCCAATACCCCATTAGCACAGCTAAATATTTGACTTCTAAACTCAAGTGGAAAATGAAACCCACTGCCTGGAGAGGAGCAGTAACAGGCTGCAAGACTGAGAACTGAGTCAACATCTTTTCTTGTTCCACCTACCACACTTTTAGTGTAGGAAGCCTGGCGCCGTTTTTTTTTTTTTTTTTTTACTACACACCCAGATGTAGGCATCGTGTCATTGTCAGTCTAATGTCCTAGCGTGGGAACTGAAAGCAAATGACTTGCCATGACCCCATGTCTCCACCTCCAGAGAGATATGATCTGCAAAGTATATGCCATGACAGCCTTTAATCCACATTGGGTTCCTTCTCTTTCCTGCCTTCAGTCTCCCAATTTCACCATTACACTGAGAAGTTTCTAAAGAGAAAGCGTGATTGCAGTATTATTTCCTGCCTTTCCTCATTTCCTGCCTTCCTACTTCTCTCTAACAAATGGAGAAGTAGAGAGAACTCTCACCCAACAACACACACACACACACACACACGTACACAATATGCACACACCTTTACCTTCTATGAACTCATACTTTGTTGGGGTCTTTGGAAAAGGGACTAAAATTCAAAATGCCCCTCTTTTACCATAATGAGATCCAAGTATAAAATAAAACTTTAATATAATATACTTTAGATTCCAAGTTGAAAACTTATATATGGACATTTTGTTGGGTGACATGCCCTACTGAGCCTTAGCCTCCAGCTTCGCTTAGCTTATGTGGAGAGCTAGTCCCTGCCTTTGGAAAATCTCTGGAGCAGACACAATGGGATTTTGGGCAGAATTGGACTGATTTCATAATTTTATATGGCACAAATATTTTTATCATGAATCTCGCTTGCCCCAGATCAATATTCTGTTCCCACAGGTCCCCATGTGGGACATACATGTAGATATTCCAAGAGTACTTGGCCATGTTGGATCAACCATAACGTAATCAATTTTCCTAGTTCAGAGACATGCCAGTGCACCTCCGGGAAACTAATGTGTCTTTCACTCTAAAGGAAATGCCAAAGTGAATTATTCTGATGGATTTTGGACCTTAGAGGGATCCAGAGTCAGGGATCTGTTAGCTATATATTCATGGTAAAAAGTATTAATGCCATTTCCTACAAATTACATTCTGAACTGCTTTCTTGTTCCAATGCAGCCCCTCCTCTCTCTGCTAGGGAGATTTTGCCTCTGGAAATCAGCTCTGGCTTTTGTGAAGCTTGAGCCAAAGGCCCACCTAAAGATCTACATTTCAAAAGTGTCATTTACCTGGCTACAACTCTAGATAGCCCAACCCATGATGGGCTGGGCTGGAAAGATTTTGGCGGGCTTCTGTCTATAAAAGAAGCTAGGAAAAGAAGAGGCCTTTTGCCATTTTGGCTTCCCTTGGAGTTTGCTTCTCTCCATCCTCTCCATTCTCTGTTGGAATTCAACACGTGGTGGCAGCCATCTTGGTCTACATGTGGCCAAGGCCCAGCCAGGAACCCAGAGTCTGGGATTTTTTCTCTTCTTGGATTGTATATCAGAACCTGTGATAGTAAAGTGTTTTAAAACTGCATCAGATTCTTGAGTTTTTATCCATTCTCTGCCAGCTTTAGAGGTAGAAGGGAAATCGTTTCCCAGTATTGTTGGGACCCCAGTGGTCCCCGACAGAACATGAGAATAATTATTTTATTATATCCTATAAAATGGTTTTAATTTTCTTATTTACATAGATCAAAATCATGCACTCATCACAAATTGGGTCTTACTGATTTATTTTCTGAATCATTCTATTTGCCACTTCTTAAAGTTTTGTTGAAATAAGCAATATAAATTTAATGTGTAACATGTCTTAAGAGACAGGTTGGGATTGGGAAGGAAATTGGTGGAGGGAAAGTCACATTGGTAGTTTTGGAACAGCTGTACAATGAGCAACTTTGTAAATCATGGGTTTTTTCATAACAATCGTTTTCTTTTAAATGCCCTGCTTTTTGTAGAGTTTTCTATCTGGCATAAAGGACAGATTGTCTTTCCTGCATTATAACAAAAAATGAAAGTACAGAGAAGTAAATGTTTACAGAGGGGCTAAGAGAGGATACATTATGGATAGTTTTCTAAAAAAAAAATGCCCTCGGTGATGAAATTCAGAGGGGAATCACCTATATGAAGAGGGAGGTTAGTGTAGAATTTCCTAGGAGAGACAGCATTGAAGTTCTCAGAAATGTAAAAAAGACCCTTGGGATGATGGCTCCCTCTTCCCTGCTATTGATATTGGTCAACTGGTCCATCAAGAAGTGTTTGGTCATCTCCAGCAGAGATGACTGATACTAGCCTCATCTGAAGAGCTAATGACCTCCCCCTGATCAGTTTTATTTTAAATCCTTTATCCTAGGAGATTCTAATTTGCCTTGAAGGGTGATTGTATTGGAGGACTTCTTCTCAACTGCTGGTCCAGAACTGATACTGGTTGTTGGGTGGCCCTACTATAAGTTAGTTACACTTAGCTTGCAGCCCCTCCCAGCTCTGCTAGGGAGACTTTGAATCAGCTCGAGCACTTCTAAAAGTCAAAAGGCCACCTGAAGTGCTGCATATCAATAGAGTTGTTTACCTATTTTCATCTCTAGATAGCCCAGCCCAAGATGGGCCTGGCTGGAAAGTTTTGGCAGATTTCTATCTATAAAATAAGCTGGGAGAAGAGAGAAGGCCTTTTTGCCATTTTGGGTTCCCTGGGTTTCTGCCTCTCCGTCCTTTCCATTTTCTGTTGGGATTCAACATTTGGTGGCAGCCATCTTGGTCTACATGTGGCTGGAGCCTAGCTGGGAACCCAGACTCCGGAGTTTTCCCTGTTCTTGGATTGTATATCGGAACCTGTGATAGTAAAGTCTTTTAAAACTGCACCAGATTCCTGGGTTTTCATCCATTCCCTCCAACATGGGAGGTAGAAGGGAACTTGCTTCCTGGTATTGTTGGGGGACCCCAGCGGCTCCCCGACAACTGGTCAGCAGGCATAAAAAATTAAAAGTCACTGGTCTACCCTAGAACTTATTACTTGCTAATTCATAGACAGGTGCTAAGACAGGTGTTCTCAGAGTAATCCAGTTGAAAATCACTGCACTGAGGGACTATTTACACCAAAAACAGAAAATGCAGTCCTTAGTTCGCAAAAAGTGAAACCCTTTGCACGGCAGAACCTGGCAAGCTACCCGTGTTGTATTTGATATGCCAAATACCAGTAACAATTATTCACCTCATTCCGGAATGGATTGAGGCTCTTTATGTTCCTGGAGCAAGCAGATGCCCTTGGGCTCTACTAGCATGAGACAGGACATATGGAGATGTTACTGGGGCCTGCTCGAGGCAAATCGATGATGAGCGGGAGAAGACAGTGATACAGTGAGACAGTGAAACCCTAGCCTAAATGTAGTTATTTGATTATGGTCACATAGCAGCTCTGACTTTCTGGTTCTCCCTCTCCCTGCTAATCTGTCTCCTTTGCACCCAGTGAGAGTACATCCACAGTGGCCTGGAATGTGCTCCTCATATAGCAGTGGAACCAGAATCCTTTCATCATACTTTAGCTCCATTTTTAGCTATGGATATCATCTTCTAGGATCATCATATTTGACAGTTCATGAGGGACTCAGGCCACATATTAGTGGATCAATCCTAGTAGTGCATGGGTGCTTGCACAAACACAAAGTAATAAATTTTATTATCAATTTTACATTTTTTAAAAAATTTTGGGTCACACCTAGCAATGCTCAGGGTCTGATTCTTGCTCTGCACTCAGGAATTACTTCTGGTGCTGCTCAGAGTACCATATGGGATACCAGGGATCGAACCCAGGTAGACCAAGTACAAGGCAAATACCCTCCCCACCGTGCTGTCGCTCTGGCCTGAAATTTCACTTTTAAGTTATGTCAAAAACTGGAGTCTCTCACAGACAAGAAACTACTGGTTGAGAGCCCAGGGTTTGCTTCCCTTTCCCCACCAAGCCTCTCACACACTCCCACACCTCTTTCTTGGTTAGCCAAATCCCAATTTCAATGACAGTTCATGTGAAAAGCTGTACTCAGGTGGACTAGGCAAAAAAAAAAAAATCCTCTCTGCTTCCTCCTGTGATCCCTGAGGGATGATCCTAATTATAATCTCCTAAAGAATTCCCATCCACCTCTAGGCAACTTGTGGCAAACCAGACAACTCATGCCTTCACTTGAAGGAGGTACCCTTCCCCCTTCTCTCTTGGATCATATTTTAAAGTTTGACACAGCATATTTAGAGGATTCTTCATTACTTCTAATTTTTCCTAAACACCCTTCTGGGCAGGAGAAAGGGTATGTAGAAATGTTGCCTAATGACTCCTAATAAATCAGAATATAGTACAGGGCTGACATTTGATGATATGCTTCGCCTTGGGGTTACATCATTCCAGTTTTATAAAACTTCAGCCCTTGGAAGGGTCTTAAGGGCCTTTGTGTTTAATTTTCCTTATTGTTGGGTTGGAGTAAGGATAGGGTGGGACAAAGATCTTGACTCAGAAGTAGGATGGAACTCAAGGGTACAAAGGCAGTTGATGAGAATCTCAATTCTATTTCAGTCAGAGATGAAAAAGACCCTATTTATGGACCCCACTATCTTTATGACCCATACATGCAGTGGTGTTGGCAAAAGGACCGGTCAAATACAGCTTTAGTATTTCTCAGAATAACCAGAGAAAACAAAATGAACAAAGTATGAGTCTTGCCCTTCATGAGCTTAATTAAATTCATTGTGAACTTATAAGTGCTTTTGGGGCTGAGCTTCTTTATGTTGTTTAATATCTTTACATGTGGTTATAGGGTTCCAACCTTGAAGGATTGGTCTTTTGTGTTCTGCTGTATTGCTTTAGATCTTGGAAATTGAAAAATAAGGTGAATGACCCATGTTAGCCACATGTATGACTTAAGTTTTTCTTTGAATCACAGCAAAAAAAGTAAAATAGGTGTATATAATTTTATAGATGCACATTTTTTGAATGATTTTATCTAAAATATTATTATTTTAATCCACAACCCAGAAAATAAGGTATTAAAGTCTTGCTTTACATTCTGCTTTTAATACCAAGTTTTACAAATCCAGGAAGTATCTTATATAGCCCAAATATCTTATATCTTAAGGAATATCTTACATAGCCCAAATATCTTATATCTTAAGGAGTATCTTATATAGCCCAATCCTATATAACCCGTTACAGTTCTATTTCAGTGTGACTGGTAATTACTAACTTGGACAGTTCAGTCATAGAATTATAAAAGTGCTGGCTCATAGTAGGGACTAAACATATATGGGTGAGTGAATGTGCCAGAAAAATTCAACTCAAAGATTACCTATTGTACTTCACAGAGTATCGTGAAGAGAAGGAAAGGGCAGAGACAAGTGATGACTCAGTCTGCAGCAGTTTACTGAACTAATTTCCTCCATAATTCTTAGAAATAGTACCAGTCAAGGAAGAGATCCAGTCTGCCAAAATTGAGGCTTACCTCTGTGCACAATACAACCCTAGATATAAACACGGTGTCTGGGAAATTGTCCAGTTGAGGGAAAGGTCACTTCACTGAGAGGTAAGAGAGCAGGGTTGAGAACCAGTAGCTCTTGCCTGCAGTCCAGAGCCTTTTTCACTAATTTCTGCTGTCAAGAAAATTGATATATTTTCAAGACCTAGAAGAGTGTGTAGCAATTGTATCCAGGACACGTTAGCAGAGTGTAGATGCTGAGGCACTGATTTCTGATTCAAATTCTTTGTGAATAGGTGTCCAGTGGGCACAGTTAGAATTCACCATTTAGGGATCAGAAATTGCCTGCAGTAAGGACTCTGGATGCCATTTACATAACAGAAAATGGCCCCTGCCACTCTAGTTCTTCTCAAACAAGCATATGGTTTGGGATATGCCTGAGGCTCAACGGACTCCAGAGATTCTCTCTTAAACCACAGGGTCCTAGAGATAAGAAAACATACCTCTGAAACTCATAATCCCTTTGGTTTTGTATATTTCCTTCCAGCTAAACACACACACACACACACACACACACACACACGCGTGTCACACACGCCTGATCCTACCTCAAGCCTGCCCTACACAGATTGGTCCACTTTCTTTCTCTAGCATGGAGACAGGACAGAGTTTTATTTATCCACCTTCCTTAACTATTTTCCACCCTGTCTCCCAAGGAACGTATAATCTCAGGTAGACTTTGGAGTTGAATGAAGAAACTCATAACTGTAAACTGAATTCCAAGAGATCTCTCACATCCACTAACGCAGTTTTCCAAACTTCTGATATCTACTTATCACCTCACATTCTGTTGTTGTTCTTATTGCATTCACAGTGACTTGCTTCTCTTGAAATCTTTCTGCTTTCTAAAGTTAAATACATTTATTTTTGAGAACAAAATAATATTATATTTGAAAGCAGTATGTTTGCTTATTAACATGCAGTTTCCCTGTTTAGCGACTCTTAAAATGTATTTAATATGCAAATGTGTATGTGTATATAGCTATAATCTACACATCTAAAGCCTAGACTGATAATATAATGCTCTTACTTTTAAGGCATATTTTTACTCTTGAAAGTTATACTCTTTTAAAAAAAAAGAATTTGAGGTTCAAGAAGAAACAGTCTTTGCCACCACAGAAGGCTTTATAGAGATTTGATGGCAAAGCAGGCTAAATCATTAGACTGGAATGGTATCAGCATATTCTTGTTCAGCTTAAGCAGGGAGTTGTGAACTTCTTGCCTGAGACTGGTATTAGAAGAAAACAAGGGTTTTCAAGTTATAGGTTCACATCCTAACTGCATATTCATGGCTGCATGAGTGAATGTCAAATTTTGAATCTTCCCTCAGTCTATTCCTTCAGGAAGAAAAAACTACTCTTCTCTGGGAATTTTGATAATATTTGCATATTTCACCGGGTCCAAGGAAGACTGTACTCCATATACTATTGTTGTCTCACTGTCCTATAAAGAAAGCCACATAGGCTTCTTAAAACGTTATAACAGCAACTTTGAAAAGGAACAAAAAGAATCAGAGGGAGACTAATTTTAATACTATGTTTTATTTGACCCAATATATCAAAAACATTCCCATTTCAGCATGGAATCAACAATAGCTTATTAATGGAATAGTTTCCATTGCATTTAAAGCAAATATCAATATAAACTAAATTTTCATCAGAAAACCTGACCTGAATTTAGAATATATAGAATTCATGCAGTTGAAAAATAATACATTCATATGTTCAAATTTTACAAGCATACCTAGAATTGTTCTATTCACTGGACTGAATATCAATTTTTAAGTTTAAATTTAATTTACATAAGATAGAATGAAGTTAGAAAAATCAATTCCTTATCACAGAGACTTTTTTTTTTTACATTTTTTAAAAACCGGTGATAACCATACTGGCCAACACAAATAGATATTTTCTCCAGATCTTAATATTCATTTTCTTATAAAATAGTCACACTATGTACTTTGAACTGGAACATTTTAAATCCTGTGATAGTTTATCTGCTCAGCATAATGACTGATATGAAGACTTATAGATATTAGTCGATATTAATACACCATTGTAAAAACAACAGGCTAGTATTACACAAGTAGCAGATGACTAAGCTAGTTATTGAATTCAGAGTTGCCAATTTCTGCTCAGGATCTTAATAAAAATCCAGGCTTGGGGCCAGAGCGATAGCCCAGTGGGTAGGGCGTTTGCCTTGCACGGCTGGCCCATGCCGGCCCGGTTCGATCCCCGGCATCCCATATGGTCCTCCGAGCATAGCCAGGAGTAATTCCTGAGTGCAGAGCCAGGAGAAACCCCTGAGCATTGCCGGGTGTGACCCAAAAAGCAAAAAAAAAAAAATATCCAGGCTTGCCTAACATTAGAAGAGTAATTTTTTAAAAAAGTAACCTACCAAGTTCTTTTTTAAAAAATGTGTGCTTCAAGACTGGAGAGATAATACAGGGATTAAGGCATTAGCCTTGCATATGGTCAACCCCAGTTCAATCCCCAGCACCAGATATGGTTCCCAAGTACTTCAAGAGCACTACCATGATGACAGAGGAGGGTAAGCCCTGAGCACTACTGGGTGTGGTCTCCAAACTAAAATAAATAAATATATGCTTCATCATATCTGTGATATGATGAAGCATATGTCATAGATGTCATAGATGCCATTGGGCTACATTGGCACATGATAAGGTCCAATGGAAATGTTACTGGCGCCCGCTCGAGCAAATCGAAAAATAATGGGATTCAAGTGATCAAGTGATGCTTCATCATATGCCATTATGTGCTAATTGTTTGAGACCATCATTTTTTAAGCTAAAGGAAAAAGAGATGAGGTTATTGCCAATATGGAGAACTAATCGGCTCCACTTTATGTTTACTTAGAAGGCTCATTTTAGCAGGTATATTATTTAAGCATCAGATAGCTGATTTGTTAATAACTCTTTTTCTTCCTCTACCAAGTGTAATTTTCTTCTATGGGGTTCAAAAAGGTAAAACTTTCTAACACACAGAGGCCTGATTGTAGTGTTCAGTCTTTGATGAGACATATTCTTATACCAGGTTTTCTAGTTTTCTTTCTCTTTTCTTTTTCCCCCAGGTTGCAGGGTGTGTGGGAGTTCTAATCTATATAGGATCCTTTTCCCCCCCTCCTCTATTTGTCTTCCTTTGACTATTTTCTCTTGTGAAAGCAAATACAATAATAACATCTTAGTTTCTAAAGCTCTTTTCATCGTGATGGAGTTTAGAGCGCCACAGAACACACTGAATTTCAAAACTTATGGAAATGCAGCCTTACAGGTTACAAATTTAGACAACATGAAAAGTCAGACACTTGGGGCTCTTGAAGCACATTTATTCACTCACAACATGCCCCTTTCTCTGAGCAGCTACAATTAATTGTTGCCAAGCTAAGCCAAGCCTTTTGCTAAAGGTAGCACAGACCTTGTTAAGAAAAAAAAAGCTGTTTATTTCTGTGTCACATTTCCATGTGATTATTGGGTAGCTATGCAGCTCTATTGGGTTGAAACCAGAAACACTGGAAACTCACTGCAGTTTTAGAGACAAACCAAGTATTTGCATCCTTTTTAAAGCTTTCTTCTCCTGTTCTTTCTCTCCCTGGTAGATGAATCCATGTTCTTTATACAAACTGTACAGAGCTGCATAGAACAGAGAACAACACAACCTACACTAACATCTTTGGTAAAGTTCTACTTAATTGCCTGCCTCCTCTTAAACTTTGGGTAACCGTCCCCCCACACCACCTGTCCAACGTTGCTTAGCTTCCTGGACTTTCTGTCCTCAGATATGCTGGAATGATCATGTGGATTCAGTTTCTGCCTTTACTTGTGTGCTTTTTCTATATGCTCTGTTGTGAGCACTTCTGTTGCTGATTGCTTTGAATCTCTCCACATCCTGCACCCAATAATATTCTTTTCAAATGAGATTGTTTTGACCACCTGCCAACTTTTATCATCTGTTCCTATATTATTGTTTCTCTTGCAATTCTTTATCATGTGCTTTATAAAATAAAAGAGTTTATTTTGTATTTAGACCTTACCATGAAAGAACAATTTTAAACTCAAATTAGAACGGATAGTGGAATTTTGAAGAGGCATTATTTTGGCCAAGTAGAAAATTTAGGGTTACTCACATTAGTCTCTACTTACTGTAAATCTCACTGGATAGGGGTCAACATTAATACTTAAGCCTATTGTCCATGCTGGAAAGTATTTTATAGATCTCCCGTATATTCATGGTTTCTTCAGATCATTGTCTGGTGAACATCATAGCTTGACCGGTTAGACTGATTAGAGAAAATGGCAGGAGGATTTCAAATGACTAATGTTTTCATTCAACAGCAGCTTGATGATATTTTTTTTCTGTTGGTAGTCTCTCTGGGAAAATATTATTTACATTTCATGTAGGGCCTAAATTCTTTAAACTGTATTGTGGAAAGTAAACCCTAAAATCAAGGAATCAGCATAAATTCCATTTACTATACCTTATTCCTACATCAAAATGCAGTGGTGTTCAGCAGAAGTGCTGTAGCACATTAACATTAAAGAAAGAAAAAGTATAAAGGAGAGTGTGAGAGAGAGACAGAGAGAGAGAAAGAAAGAGACAGAGACAGAAACAGAAGATCAAGAAACACAGAAGAGTTATCATTGCTTAATTGTTAGAGATTCCAAATTCCTTTGGCACATATTTCCTCTTCTAATCTTCAAATCAAGCTACAAATGAGGTCGCTCATCTGCCTTGCATGTCCTAAATGAATATTATGCGGCATAGGGATGGGTTGCTACCTGTATCTTAAAGGTTGTATGAGTGTGTGTTGCACATGAATTTCACCTCAAGTATACACTCCTGGCTATTGGGAACAACAGTGTAGACAGCTGTAAGGATGGACTTTGAGGCGGCATCGGAGTTTAACCAGAAAGTGTATTTATTTGAAAGGCCGGAGCAATAGTCCAGGGGGTAGGGTATTTGCCTTGTGCGCAGCCGACCTCGGTTCTATCCTCAGCATTCCATATGGTCCCCCGAGCACCGCCAGGAGTAACTCCTGAGTGCAGAGCCAGGAGTAACCCCTGAGCATTGCCGGGTGTGACCCAAAAAAGAAAAAAAAAAGTGTATTTGATAGATCAATAATGCCTTCCCGGGGCATGACAACGCATGCAATGTAAAAGATAGAATACATGATATATAATTTCAACTGTGTTTTTTTTTTTAAATTTTTTTTTTATTAATTTTTTATTTTTACAATTACAAAGATATACAATTAAAAGGTTCATATTTGGGTTTTGGTCATACAGTGTTCCAGCACCCATCCCGCCACCAGTGCCCATCTCCCACCACCAACGTCCCCGGTTCCCTCCCCCTCCCCCAGCCCTCCTCCATGGCAGGTTCTTTATCTCTTTCCTTTTTCTCTCTCTTTCTCTTTTCCTTTCCCTCCAGACTATGGATTACAGAACATACATTAAAGGGTTGTCATGTGTATCTTTTTGCCTCTATTTAATGCTCAGTTCTAGGTTGGCATTAGTACCCTCGACAATTGTTAGCACATTGTTCCATTTTCTGTCTTACCTAGCCTCTGACTCCCACACGTTTGTGATAATTTCCACCTTTGACAAGACCTCCCGATATATGTTTCACTTGACCTTGGATATTGGTATCATAATATGTACATATATATTTATGTTATGCAGATAAATGCAGTCATTCTGTATCTGTCTCTCTCCTTCTGGCTAATTTCGCTCAACATAATCTTCTCCATGTCCATCCATTTATAGGCAAATTTTATAACTTCATTTTTCCTAACAGCTGCATAGTATTCCATTGTGTAGATGTACCAAAGCTTTTTTATCCAGTCATCGATTTTCGGGCACTCTGGTTGCTTCCAGATTCTGGCTATTGTGAATAATGCTGCTATGAACATAAAAGTAGGGATGGTGTTTCCGCTGCGTATTTTTGGTTTCCCAGAGTAGATTCCCAGGAGTGGTATGGCTGGGTCAAATGGGAGTTCAATTTCTAGTCTTTGGAGGAATGTCCATATTGTTTTCCAAAAGGCTGTACCAGCTGGCATTCCCACCAACAATGGATGAGTGTCCCCTTTTCCCCACATCCACGCCACCACTTGTTCTTGCTCTTTTGAATATGTGCCAGTCTCTGTGGTGTAAAGTGGTATCTCATTGTTGTTTTGATTTGCATCTCTCTGATGATTAGTGATGATGAGCATTTTTTCATACGTTTTTTTGCCATTCGAATTTCTTCCTTGCTGAAGTTTCTGTTCATTTCTTCTCCCCATTTTTTGATGGGGTTGTTTGTTTTCTTCTTGTAAAGTTCTACCAGTGCCTGATATATCCTGGATATTAACCCCCTTATCAGATGGGTATTGGGTGAATATTCTTTCCCATTCTGTGGACTGCTTTTTGTATCTTAGTCACTGTTTCTTTTGAGGTGCAGAAGCTTTTTTAGTTTCATGTAGTCCCATATGTTTATCTTTTCTTCTAGTTGCTTTGTTAGTGATGTTTCACCTTTAAAGATGCCTTTAGCTTCAATGTCGTGGAGGGTTTTTCCTATATTTTCTTCAATGTACTTTATGGATTCAAGTCTGATGTTGAGATCTTTAATCCATTTTGATCTGATTTTTGTGCATGGTGTTGGACACAGGTCCAAATTCATTTTTTACATGTTGCTGCCCAGTTTTCCCAGCACCACTTGTTGAAGAGGCTTTCCTTACTCCATTTTAGACTCGTTGCACCTTTATCAAAGATTAAATGATCATGTGTTTGAGGTTGGTTGGTGTCAGAATACTCAATTCTATTCCATAGGTCCACAGGTCTGTTTTTATTCCAATACCATGCTGTTTTAATTACTACTGCCTTGTAGTACAGTTTGAAGTTGGGAAAGGTGATGCCTCCCCATCTTCTTTTTCCCGAGGATTGCTTTAGCTATCCTTGGGGGGTTATTGTTCCACACAAATTTTAGGAGTGTTTGGTCAATTTCTTTGAAGAATGTCATGGGTATCCTTATAGGGACTGCATTGAATCTGTACAGAGCTCTAGGGAGTATTACCATTTTGACAATGTTGATTCTCCCCATCCATGAGCAGGGAATATGTTTCCATTTCCTTGTGTCCTCTTTTTATCTCTTGGAGCAATGTCTTGTAGTTTTCTTTGTACAGGTCCTTTACACACTTGGGTAGGTTGATTCCTAGGTATTTGATTTTCTGTGGCACAATTGTGAATGGAATTGTTTCCTTAATATCCCTTTCTTCTCTTTCGTTATTTGTATATAGGAAAGCCACCGACTTTTGGGTGTTGATTTTGTATCCTGCCACTCTACTATAGGTGTCTATTGTTTCTAGGAGTTTTTTGGTAGAGAGTTTAGGGTTCTCTAGGTATAATATCATGTCATCTGCAAATAATGATAGCTTGACTTCTTCCTTGCCTATCTGGATGCCCTTGATGTCCTTTTCTTCTCTGATTGCTATGGCAAGTACTTCCAGTACTATATTGAATAAAAGAGGTGAGAGTGGGCAACCTTGTCTTGTCCCTGATCTCAGGGGGAAGGCTTTCAACTTTTCCCCATTTAGAATGATGCTTGCTGTGGGCTTTTGGTAGATGGCTGTAACTATCTTGAGGAAAGTCCCTTCAATTCCCATTTTCTGGAGGGTTTTAATCATGAACGGGTGCTGGATCTTGTCAAATGCTTTCTCTGCGTCTATTGATAGGATCATATGGTTTTTATTTTTTCTCTTATTGATATGATGTATTATGTTGATTGACTTGCGAATGTTGAACCATCCTTGCATACCCGGGATGAATCCTACTTGGTCATGATGTATAATCTTCTTGATGAGTCTTTGGATTCTGTTTGCTAGTATTTTGTTGAAGATCTTAGCATCCGTGTTCATCAGGGATATTGGTCTGTAGTTTTCTTTCTTTGTGTTGTCTCTCCCTGCTTTGGGTATCAGGGTGATATGTGCCTCGTAGAAGCTGTTTGGGAGTGTTTCTGTTTCTTCTATTTCCTGGAAGAGCTTGAAAAGGATTGGCAGTAGGTCCTCCTTAAAGGTTTGGTAGAGTTCACTAGGGAATCCCGTCTGGACCTGGGCTTTTGTGTTTGGGAAGTCTTTTAATTACTGTTTCTATTTCCTCAATGGTGATAGGCTTATTCAGGTATTGGAGGTCTTCTTGTTTCAGCCGTGGGAGGTTATAGGACTTCAGGAATTGATCCATTTCTTCTAGATTCTCATGTTTCACGGCATACAGGCTC
Source organism: Cryptotis parvus (assembly GCA_021461705.1). NCBI lineage: Eukaryota > Metazoa > Chordata > Mammalia > Eulipotyphla > Soricidae > Cryptotis > Cryptotis parvus. The sequence goes on along the minus strand of JAJIBD010022271.1, from coordinate 2,344 downwards.
TCAAAGTAATCTCTGATGATCTTTTGGATTTCTGTGGTTTCTGTTGTGATGTCACCCTTTTTATTTCTGATTCTGTTTATTTGGGTTCTCTCTTTCCCTGTCCTTACAAGTCTTGCCAATGGTTTGTCAATCTTGTTTATTTTTTTCAAAAAACCAGCTCTTGGTTTCATTAATCTTTTTGGATTGTTTTTTTTTGGTTTCCAACTCATTGATTTCCTCTCTAAGTTTTATTATTTCCTTTTTTTTCTGCCTGGGTTGGGCTCCTTTTTGTTGGTCTTTTTCTAATGTCTTCAGCTGTGTAGTCAGGTTATTTATGTGGGCCCTTTCTTGTTTCCTGATGAATGCTTGCAGAGCTATAAACTTCCCTCTTAACACGGCTTTTTGCCGTGTCCTACAAGTTCTTATAGTTGGTGTCTTCATTTTCATTTGTTTCCAGAAATCTTTGGATTTCCTGTTTGATTTCTTCTATGACCCATTTGTTGTTCAGGAGTGAGCTGTTCAGTTTCCAGGTGTTTGGTTTGACTCCCTGTTTCTGTGTACGGTTAACTTCCATTTTCAGTGCATCATGGTCTGAAAAGATAGCTGACACAATTTCTATCTTTTTTATTTTATTGAGGTATGCTTTGTGGCTCAGCATGTGGTCTATCTTGGAGAATGTTCCATGTGCACTAGAGAAAAATGTGTATTCAGCTTTTTGGCATGAAAAGCCCTGCATATATCCACTAGCTCTCTTTCTTCCATTTCTTCCTTGAGGGGCCAATATTTCCTTGGTGAGTTTCAGTCTTGTTGATCTATCCATCGTTGATAGAGCAGTGTTGAAGTCTCCAACTATTATTGTGCTACTGTTAATGTCTTCTTTGAGGTCTCTTAGCAGTTGTTTTATGTATTTTGCTGGCCCCTCGTTGGGTGCATATATGTTTAGTAGTGTAATTTCTTCCTGGTGTACATACCCCTTAAGTAATAAGAAATGGCCTTCGTTGTCCCTTCTAACCTTTTTCAGCCTGAAGTCTATACTATCTGATACTAATATGGCCACACCAGCCTTTTTGGAGGAGTTGTTTGCATGGAGAATGGTCTTCCAACCTTTGACTTTGAGTCTGTGTTTGTTCTGATTATTCAGATGCGTTTCTTGTAGACAGCAGAATGTTGGGTTCAATTTTTTTAATCCATTTTGTTACTCTGTGTCTCTTAATTGGTGCATTTAGACCATTGACATTGAGAGAGATTATTGTCATCGGATTTTTGTGTCATCTTTCTGTTTGTGCTTGTTGTGCTTATGGGTTTGGTCGTATTACAGCAGACCCTTCAGTCCTTCTTTTAAAGTTGGTTTTGAGTCCATGAAGTTCCTGAGTTGTTGCTTATCCATGAAGTTGTGTATCTTTCCTTCATATCTGAATGTGAGTCTGGCTGGGTAAAAAAATTCTTGGTGAGGCCTGCAGTTCATTGAGCCTTTTCACAATATCCCACCATTGTTTTCGGGCTCGGAGTGTTTCATCAGAGAAGTCTGCTGTAAATCTTAGAGATGTTCCTTTGTATGTGATTTCCTTCTTTGATCTTGCTGCTTTCAGTATTCTATCTCTATCTATAGTTTTTGTCATTTTAATTAAGATGTGTCTTGGAGTATTCTTGTTGGGGTTTCTTTTAGCAGGTATCCTACGGGCCTCCTGGATCTTGAGGCAAGCGTTCTTTAGTTCGGGAAACTTCTCAGCAATGATGGCTTTGACAGTTTCTTCTTCTTCATCAGGGTTTTCTTCTTGCCCTTCTGGGACCCCAATGATCCGTATGTTGTTTCTTCTGGCTTCATCCCGATTATCTCTTGTTGTCTGTTCGGTAATTGTGAGTCTTTTTTCTATCTTCTGGTGTTGTGTAGAGAATCTTTGGAACTCGTCTTCGAGATCACTAATTCTTTCTTCAGTAGCTATTATTCTGCTATGATGGCTTTCCACTGTGTTTTTCATTTCATTTACCTCATTTTTAATATCTGTCATTTCCATTTGCATTTTCCTCACTTCTTCTATCATGTCCTCTTGTATTTTATTGAGTTTGCATTCCATTGCTTCTTTGAATTCCTTATGAATCCTTAACATTTCTTTCCGAAATTCCTTTTCAGAGAGGTTATACAACTCATTGGTATTGCTTGGCTCATCTGGACTAGTGACTTCACTCATGGAGCTTGATGGAATTTTGCATTGCTTTACCATTATGACTATTGTAGGTTGCAAATGTGGGGTCTTGGGGGACTAGATAGTACAGTTAGTAGGTGTCTGGTCTGTTTGCAGAGTTTGGGTGGGTAGCAAGGATGTAGGAACCAAGGTTCACTGGTACCTCATGCAAGATAGGTAGT